>PVJX010031145.1:0-21445 GCA_004027295.1 Dolichotis patagonum
TTTAGCCCTCTTCAATAGGTTATCAGAGATTAGAGTTCACCCTCGGGCAGTGTGTGCTATCTCCTCCCTTCTGGGCCTGTCAACCTTTGCAGGCCTTCACTGCATCAGTGTGCACTGATCTCAGGGGCGCGGCCTAGTCCAAGCAGATTCCACTAATCCGCTCGGGGAGGGGAGCAACCAGCTGAAGCCACTTCCTTATGGAGTTAGGGCTGTCCTGCCCAAATCCAACATGTCGTCCAGTCGGTTTCCCCTTTCCCGTGGGAAGGTCTTATTCCCATCACTCACGGCGTCCACGAGAACTGCTGGGCTCCCCGACCTCCGACTTCAGCGCGGCTGCGGTGGGAATTCACGGTGCCTCTGGGTGGGTCGCGTGCAGGGCCGGTCCAGGCAAGCTGCACGCAGGGCTGTTCAGCTCCACACTCCGGCGGCTCAAGCCAGTCGCTTTGGCGCGGATTGCTTGTTCAGTTCGGGCAGGAATTCAGGCGGCTCGAGGAGGGTGCCGTGCTCTTTGATCTTATCTTCACTAATAGTAGCCCCAGGACCTCTTATTCGAGGAGTCTTTTGCGCTTTAGTTTCTTCGTGGGTTGTGAGAGTCGATCTCTCTCTGTTTGGGTCTCTCCAGGGTGTTTTATTCTGGCATTTGAGCTGTCTCTCTCAGAGAGGGTCTCTCTCCTGCTACCTACCAGTCCGCCATCTTGTCTTCTCCTTGTTTTGTTTTTTGCAGTACCAGGGATCAAACTCATAACCTTGTGCTTGCCAGGCAGATGCTTATGCCACTGGGCTAAATCCCCAGCCCTACATTTTCTTCTTTTTAACTTCTATTACTCCTTTAAAGGCAGCAACTAGCCAAGGCCAACAGGTTCATGATTCACGCATTCCAAATGCAAATGCTGAGATCCTCAACTAGATGTTTCTCACCCTATAAAAGAGACAAATGTTCCCAATGCATCATTGGAGGATGGGAGTGATGATGATCTCAGCCCTCAGAAGCTGAGACAGAAGACTGAAAGTTCAAGGTAAGCCTGGCTCCATAAATTTGTGTCTCATTTAAAAGAAAAAAGCCAGGTATGGTGGTGCATGCCAGCACTTAGGAAGCTGAGGCAGGAGGACTGCCATGAGTTTGAAGACAGCCTGGGCTATACAGTGAGTTCAGCGACAGCCTGAACCATACAAAGAAATCCTGTCTCAAAAAAGCAAACAAAAAATTTTTTTTCTAAATGCTGATTAAACCTCTAACTGGTGCTTCGAAGCTCCATGCAAGAGATTAAAATTTAGTCACTAAGAAGAAGTATCCAGCACTTCACAGCTTTTTTTTTTCTCACCAGCCAGAATGAACTATGCTGACAGGACAAACTTTCTCATAAAAGGGCTTTTCACTTCCCACACCAAAAAAACCTCCATCTTGTTTCTCCGGGATTTGAGTAACATAAACCAACCCACCCAATGCTGGAATGAAATAAAAGTTTATAAACAAGTAGAAAAGAAAGGGGGTAAGAGTATAGATGGAGGAGGAAAGGAGAGACTCACAGCGGTGACAGCATTCTCAGATGAATTTATACTAGAAAGCAATACTAGAAATACTAGAAAACAATAATTGTGACAGATTCTCAGCAGGGTGAAACCTGAGCTCATGCCCACAAGAGCCATTTATAAAATCCAAATACCAGATGCAGATGCACTGTAGAGATACAGTGGGACAGTCCAGTAAAGCCTGCCACCCATCATCGAAGGGCACAGTGACAGTGCTCCAATTATCTCCCATTGCTGCTTCCCACCAGAGAAACCCAAAAGGTGTCCAAACACCTATAGTCCAGCAGGGTGGCACAGGAAGAACATCAGATAGAAAAGTAGCCCAAAGTAGTCAGCTGTATCAGGTAGCCAATCTTCAGCTCCTCTGGTATAATGATACCCCACATGAGAGTCATGAAAGGCTCTAGAATAAAGGAAAAAATACTTTCTCAAAGTCATAGCACATGCACCCACCTGTACTGCCACAAGTCCTTGCTGAGGATGCTTCACAACAACTGGGTGAGAGCAGGAAGGGCAGGACTGGGCCAGAGAACCTTGCATGACACTACAATGCTGTGGGAATCCTGTCTCAGTGCACCAATAGGAACCAGGCCACAGGATGCACTTGATCATTGATCATCCAAAAAGTGCTGTGGCACTGGGCATGCCTATAACCCCAGTGTTTGGGAGGCTGAGAAAAGTGGGTCACCATGGATTTGAGGCCAGCCTGAGCTACATAGTGAGACCCTGTCTCAAAAAACAAGAAATAAGTCAGGTATGGTGGCACATGCCTGTAATCCTAGCACTTGGAGGCTGAGGCAAGAAGATTGCTGCAAGTTCAAGATCTGCCTGAGCTACAAAGTGAGCTCAAGGCCAGCCTGAACTGCGCAGAAAGACTATCTCAAAAACACAAAAAAAATAAAAATAAAAACAGCAAGGAATACACTGGGCATGTTGACACACACCTGTAATCTCAGTACTCAGGAGGCTGAGCCAGAAGGACTGCCACAAGTTCCTAGGTCAACCTGGACTGTAAGTTAAAGAGCCGCTTGGACTACGTAGCAAGACACTATCTCAAAAACTTAAAAAAAAAAAAAGGATGGGTAAGAAAAAGGATCTGCCTTAGCAACAAGAGACAGACACACTAACACAGCAAAGTCAGCCAGGCTACCTGGCCCACAGTACAGCACTCTGTCCCCAGGGATGGCAACAAGTATAAGTGCAATGGCTTTGCTCTGATCAAAATTCAGCCTCTCTTGCAAAGTGTTTTCCTGGTCTTCCCCAAACAAGCCTCCTGGTCTACAGCAACAGGCCCCACATCATAATCTATGTTCAGGCCTGCAATAAAGGGAACCCATATATCATTCCTGCTCTACACTCTAGTACTCCCACCTGCCTTGATAGGTACAAACTCCTGAGTAACTCAGCCAGGTTGAGAAGCACTGCTTTAGAGTGGGACCTATTTTAGTCAAAAGAAAACCGTTTTGGAAATTAAGGTGTCAGTTGCCCCGATTTAACAGAACACCCACTCATCATGAATCCATCTGCAGAGAGAGGGTCAGGAGAATAGAAAAAAGCCTCAGGCTCCAGGGCACAGTCCTAGGCAGAGAAGACTGCTGAAAACTGCACACTGGTTTCTCTCTGTGCTTCAGCCTTCTGAAGAAACAAGGTTCACTCACCATGTGGTATCTCAAGCTTCTTAAGCCATTTTGAGTAAGTTTACAAAACAAAGAGGAACACAGAGACTTATGGTGAGCTACAACATTTTAAGCATTTTCCAATTCCTGAAATTATCTACATGTTCACCAGATCATGTAATAAATAATCTATCAATAATATAATCAGACCAGGCATGATAGTAAATGCCTGTAATTCCAGCAACTGTGAGGCTCAGGCAGGAAGACTGCAGCAGCCTAAACTACATAGCGAGACCCTGTCTCAAAAACAAAACAATAATAATATTATCAGGTGAGTGTGACAGAGAAGGCTTGTAGAGCATGTCATCTAGGAAATAAGGAGATAGTATTAAATGTGCTGTTCACACTTACAGAAATGGGCACAGGAGTTTCCTAGTAGACAGAATAAATTTCCTCACCTAATAAAGATTAAATATAAAGGGCTGTAGCTCAGTGGAAAAGCCCTTGCCTAGTACATGCGAGGCCAAATTCAATCCCTAGAGAGGGGCCCTGACTGGCCTGAGCCCGTGGTTCTCCAGGATGCTGGGAAGATCTGCATCCACAAGCCTCTTAGCAATGCCACTGCTGCAGTCACTGTTACAGATCCAAGAACCCAACCAAGGCACCTGCACCCCAGCATTGGCAGCACCTGAGAAAACACGGGTAGCAGAAGAAAGAGAGGGAAGGCAGAGGAGTGTCTTACAAAAAGATAGAAGGGAAGAGGGTCTTGGCAGCCTAGATGCTGGCAAGCAATATCCCAAAGCACTACAGAAGAGCCACCCACCTCATGCTCATTCATGTAATGCAGAGCATCTTCCTTATTATTTGGGCTCTTTTTTGTTGTTGTTGGTTTTGTTTTGTTCTTTGTTTCCTGGGGTTGTTTTGTTTGTTTTGTATTTTGAGACAGGATCTTGCTGTGTCGTTCAGGCTTGCCTGGACTCACTGTGTAGCCCCAGACTGGTCTCAAACTCTCAGCGATTATCCTGCCTCAGCCTCCCAAATCCTAGATGTGCCCCACCATGCCTCGCTATTTGGACTACTGTTGTGCTCGCTTCGGCAGCACATATACTAAAATTGGGCTACTGTTAATTGGCTTCCTGTTATGTTCTGCTGCAGCTTCTCTAACTAATATACTCTCAGATCACATCTCCAGCTTAGCACTCTCCTCTAAGCAGCAAAACCAAGAGCCCTGGACACCAGTATAGTACTGACTTTATCCAGAAGTTCCACCCTTCTGGGTCTCCCCAGCCTATCCTCCTTTGTCATTCCCACAAGTCAGGCATCAGTACTGTACCTTACTGTCAGCACCAATCCTGAGTGCCCATACACTGGCCTCCTGAATCCTCCATCCACTCCAGTCTTCTCCAGACTGAGCCACTTCCTAAAACTCTAAATCTTACTGCCTACTCTTCTATACTTTAAATCTAGTTTATTCCAGATGCTCTGGAAAAAGCCCGGTAGCCTCAGCATTGACCACACCTTTTTTAGACACACTGTCCCCCTCCTTCCAAAGTGACCCTTGCCCTCCCATGCAGTCTTTCTTTGGTTGGACCTCCCCCTGGAAGACTCTTCCCTCTTCTACCCTTTACCTCCCTAATGGTCCTTAACTTCAAAATGTCAGCTCAGAATTCATCTGAAAGAAAGTGGTTTTCCTAAGGGAACTTTCCTAAATAGGTCAAGTTTCCACTTACACAACCTCAAAACATCTTCCACCTTTCCTTCTCAGCATTTGCAGCAATTTGCAGGTACTGGGGAACGCCTGCTCATTTCCTTGAGGACAAGAAATTGGCACTTTTGCTTACCTCTGCACCTATGACACTGCCCAGCACCTAGAAGATGAGCAACGACATCGAAAATTCTTGCTTTAGGAAAGACAGAGAGCCACTAAGCTAGTAATAATCCCAGGTCTGACTGACTCTAAAATCACTGTGCCCTTGAATTTAACATCTGCTTTACAGACAGAAAAATAACTCCCATCTCTACACATAGAACATCACTTCCAGAGCCATCTGTCCAGATTCAGAGCACTAATTCATTGTCACCTCCATGCCCTCCTGACAGTCCATAGGGAAACAGCTCCAGAGGAGATCCCCACATTCAGAAGATACACAGGCATGAATAAGTGGGCACTGAGAGCACCTTGCTCCTCGAAGGGCTGCTCGATACAGCTGCTGGCCAGCTCTTCCATTAGCTCTACCACCTCCTCTTGGGGAAAGGGAAGAAAGTCAGGCACAAACTCAAATTTCAGCTGAGTTTCAGAGGCTCAAAGCTCAAGTTTCAGAGTTGTATTTCAGAGCCAGCAGAGGAAGCTTATCCTGACGGAGGTGCCACATTCCCAATAAGCTCAGCCAAGGACCTTCCACCTCCTCCCCTCACTCTCTTGAACACCACAAAAATGCCCAAAAAGTCCAACAACCTGGAACACCCAAGCAGCTACAACTCCAAAGTCCAAGACAGACTCAATTTTCCAGAACCAATTCTGGGTACTGCCAGAGTTGGGTGTATGAAAAGTAATCCATGTACTCAGAGGAATAGTGGTATTGCCTTAAAAACACTATTAATGATAAAATGGGTTTATTCTAGGACTCAAGATCTAATCCTATGTATCAATATGAAAACTACACAGACACACACATACACACACACACACACTCCAAAATATTACAAAATGATAAAGGCTAAACTAAATCATCTGCTGACAGTTTTCAGGTATGAGGCTATGAAGAGGCAGGGCCTGCCTCCCAGCTCCACTTTCTGTGACATTAACAGCATACACTCTACTCGTATCACTGGAATATGGAATACTGTAAGAAAAACACCCAAGTTCCTAATCTCGTCTTGACAAACAGATGTGTGAGGTGTAGACAGGGGCTCAGGTATAGCTGAAGGTATGCTAACGCAGATGTCCACCTTCATGCCCTCATGAAATCTATTGGGTTAACAGCTCCAGGAGAGATCCCTACATCTGCAAGATGCACAGGTATGGACAAGTGGGCACTGAGAGGAAAGAGCATAGACACATAAGGGCCACATAGAGAGCACTGACAAGAACTAACCCTGCAGGCCAAGAAAGCTTATGATGTGTAATGAGATGGGCTTCAGGGTGCACTCTGAGGAGACGACCCTGGTTCTGAATCTACACAGGTCCTCCCAGCCTCCCAAGGCAGGACAATAACCCAGACCCAGAAGGGTACAAGGGCCCCTGCCTAGAAAAGGGACCACCCAGTGATGGAGTCCAGAAGCACAAGTGACCTTGAGAACCCAAGCAGAGGTTGGTAAGAGTGACAGACAGGCACAGAAAACATATAAGAAAAAAAAGAAAAGCATATGAGGAAAACCTATGATCATTAACTCCAGGAAAAGCAGAAAGTTGTATGAGAAAGGAAATCTAATAATAGCACACTATATGGGTCAACCATGAGCAGCACCTGCAATCAAAATGAGATAAATAGAATGCTACTTTAGTCAAAATTATAATTAACTTTATTGAAAGGGAAATGGAAGAAATACGTATGTATACCTAGCATAAGACAAGGTCAACAGAAATCTAAAATTGAAAACAAAAACATCAGAAGAAAACAGAACTCCAGATGTCAGAGTAGAGGTAAATGATCACAGCAATGTAGCTACCTTGCTATATAACATAAAGTACACTATCTAACATGATATAAATCAAATCACACTGAAATATAAAGTACAAAAGAAAAGTGTGACAAGCCAAAATTAGCAACAGAGACCATGTCAGAATAAACATCCAGTGTTGGGCGTAGTAGTGCACACCTATAATTCCAACATTCTGGGAGACTGTGAGGCTGAAGGATCACAAGTTTGAGCACAGTCTGGGTAACTTAGTGCCTTAGAGAGACCCAGTCTCAAAAAATAAAAAGGGCTAGGCATGGTGGAGGCTGAGGCAGGACAATTGCTACAAATTTGAAGCTGGCCTGGGTTACACAGTGAGTTCAAGGCTGATCTGAACTACCTGCCGGGAGACCCTATCTCAAAAAAAAAAAAAAAAAAAAAAACATAAGATAGATAGGCTAGTCGGGTATGGTGGCTCATGTCTATAATCCTAGCACTTGGGAAGCTAAGGCAGGAGGATTGCTCTCAGTTCGAGGCCAGTCTAGACTACATAGTAAGTTAAAAGTCAGCCTGAACTACTGAGATCCTGGCTCCAAAAAACAATTTTTTAAACAGAAAATAAAAAAGGGGCAGGGATGCAAGCTCATTGTGAAAGCCCTACGTTCAATTCTCAATACCACAAAAAAAAAAAAAAGAATGACTAGACCCATGGACCTCAGGTCTTGGCACATCTTTAGGCAATGAGAAAGAGGCACACCTGCAGCCCAGAGGTTTCAAGGGAAAGGAATGGGATTTTTTTTTTTTTTTTTGGTCTTTTTGAGACAGGGTCTCACTATGTGGTTTAGGCTGGCCTTGGGCTCAGTTTGTAGCCCAGGCTGGTCTTGAACTTGCAATGATCTACCTGCCTCAACCTCCCGCCTCAACCTCCCGAGTGCTGGGATTACAGGAGTGTGCCACCAGGCCTGGCTAGGAATGGGAATTTCAAGTAAGCATTTGTGTAAATACCAAACAGACACAGTACAGTGAAGAAAAGAACAGTATTAGGTGAAGAGATCTGTAAAGACCAAATATAGCTGGGCACAGTGACATATGTCTTTAGTCCCAGCTGAGGTAGAACAACAAGCTCAAGGTCAGCCCAGGAAATTTGGCAAAACCTTGTCTCAAAATAAAGTAGGACTGGGCAGACAGCTCAGTGGCATACCCAAGGTTATAGGTTGAATCCTCAGTACCATAAAAAGAAAAAAAGACCAAATCTGTTCTAAGTGCTACTCCAAGGGCAATCCAAGAGTAGGAGCACAGCAATCTCAGGAACCTTGGGGACCCAGCAGTCCTGAGAGGCTCTCTAGGGTGCAACACATTGCTTACACAGTCACTCCACCACAGCAAGAATCAAGTTTTTTTTTTCTGCTTTTCTTTTTCTTTTTCTTTTTTTTTTTTTTTTGAGAGTTTTCAGTGAGTGGTCCAGGAACTACTGAAGACCTTGGTGTTGTGGGGAAGTGGTCCTGCAAAATCAAACTGAATCTCATAATATCCTGGGACTCTGTTAGCTTTCTTTCCTGCTCATTCTCACCAATATGCAGTGACATTTTCCAGGAGTAACATACCTGACCACGTGCAAAAATGAAATAAGCGTTCTCTTCAATTAAGCCAGATTGTAAAAAGACTTGAAAAATGCAAACCAATATCATTCTTTTCACTGATTTTATTGTATAAGTAGTTATTTTTAGTTGGGTGCAGTAGAGTATACCTGTAATCTCAGTACTCTGAAAGGCCATAGAAGGAGGATCACAAGTTCAAGCCCAGCCTGAGCAAATTAGTGGCTTAGCAACACCCAGTCTCAAAATAAACAAAGCTGGGGATGTAGCTCAGCATGAAGTCCCTGTTTCCCTAGTACCAAAAAATAAAAGTCATTTTTCACAAAAATGCCATTTATGCTGACATATGATGGGTTACTATTTTTAAATGGATTGATAGGTATTTTAGATTTTTTAAAAATTTTACCAAGTTGTTTTTAATACAAGATCTGGCTCTTATACCTCATGCTGGCCTTGAACTAGCTATGTTGTCCAGCTCACTTTGAACTCATAATCTTCTTGCTTCACCCTCCCAAGTGTTGGGATTACTGCCATATGCCAACACACCTAGCTTGTTTTATTTTTTATGTGTGTGGTGATAGAAACAGAACCCAGAGCCTTTACACATAATAAAAGCACTCTACCACTAAGCTACATTCCCATCTCTCGTTTTGTTTTATCACTCCAGAGGCTGAAGCAGGAGGATCACTGTGAATTCAAGGCCAGGCTGGGCTACAAAGTGATTTCATGGCCAGCCTGAACTGCATAGTGAAGCCCTATCTCAAAAAGATATGTGTGTGTGTGTGTGTGTGTGTGTGTGTATGTGTGTATATATGTATATACATATACATATACATATACATATACATATACATATACACACAGATATAGATATTATTGATAAATAGCTGTAACTCCCATAACAAAAGCTCTTTGTATGTCTCAATATTTAACTCTGAAGCTAGGGGTGTGGCTCAGTGGTAAAGCACTTTTATAGCATGCATAAGACCTTGGTTGCAATTCACAGCACTACAATAAATAACAATAAAACAACTACTTAATAATTTAAATAACTGAAACAAAAAAAAAAGGTTTTGGAACCACTATCTAAAGCTTTAACAAGGTAAGGACTTTCCTGGTCACCTGTAAAAGGTCACAGTGTAGGGAGGCTGGAGTTTAGCTCAGTAGCGTAAGTACCTGCCTGGCAAGCACAAGGTCATGAGTTTGATCCCCAGTACCAAGTAAATATATATACATATATAAAAGGTCACAGTATAAACCTGATCATGTTTAACTTCTAATTTGCTAACAGTAAGAACAGGTGTGTCTATGGCTTAATTTAAACCAAACTATGCTGGGCGTGGTCACACATGTCTGTGATCCCAGTACTTGGGAAGCTGAGACAGGAGGATCACCCCAAGCCTGAGACCAGCCTGGGCTATATACTGAGTTCAAGGTCAGCCTGAAGGACACTGAGAGATCTTGTCTCAATAAATAAATAACCAAAACAAAAATCAAAAATCTAATTTTGTTGCACTTGATTTTTTGGTACCTATACACACAAGGAAATGACCCTCAGGATTTGTTCAAACAGCATACCACCACATATATCCACTATTTTGAACAACATCTGGTATTTTGTTTTAGAGAGGTGTTTGTGTTTGTTTTGGTACTAGAAACTAAACTCAAAGCCTTCACCCTGAACTCTATCCTCAACCCTTTTAGTTTCAAGACAGGATCTTGCTAAATCACTAACAAATTTGCAATCCTCCTGTCTCAGCCTCCCAAAGTGCTGAGAATTGAGATGTGGAACACCACACCTGGCTTAAATGGCTGTTTTCATACTAAAGCAAAACACCAGACAAAAAACACTAGGAGTTACTAAATAACAAGAAATTAATTTTCGGGCTGGGGATTTAGCTCAGTGGCTTAAGCGCCTGCCTGGCAAGCACAAGGTCATGAGTTCGATCCCCAGTACCAAAAAAAAAAAAAAAAAAATTAATTTTCAACCAGGCTAAACATTCTAAGCTCTTTTCATATTTATTCACTTAATTCAACAGTGTCAATAAGGACATTTCAATAGTGTCAGTATAGACAGAAAAGGAATGCTTACTGGATGGGTATGGTGGTGCATGCCTGTAATTCCAGCACTAAGGCTGAGGCAAGAGGTCTGCCACAAGTACAAGGACAGCCTGAGGCACATAGTGAGTCCAAGGCCAGCCTGAATTAGAGTGAGACTCTTGTGTCAAAAAACAAAAAGTTATTGAAACTATGCTCAACTATAGCAGAGTAAGAGATATGGTGTTAGATACTGTTGATGTCCAGTTGACTTAATGTAAAGTACTGTGTTGCCTATGTTGTCCTCTTCTGATCTGCTCTGTACTGCCCCCTTTTGTTTTATTCTCTTTTAAATTTAAAAAAAAAAAAAAGTTACTCATTTTCCTTTTGAGTGGCTTATAAATAAAAATATAGTACGATGATATGATGATATAGCTATTCTTCGTTTGTTAAGAGGAATAGTGATTTCCTGTTTCAAGGTATGTTAAAGAAAATGGCCTTGTTTCATAGCCTGTGTTATCTATGAACCTTCAAATACAATAAACTGGGTGTAGCAAGTTTCAGTAAAAACTAAAATTTTTGTGTATGCATGCATAACATTCTTTTGACCTGTTGGGCAACAAAAGGGGTTTTGCTTTTGTTGATTGTTTCTACAACTGATAAAACGATACACAATCTAAACTGGGCATGGTGGTGCATGCCTATAACCTCAGCATCCAGAAGGCTGAGGCAGGAGGACTGCCAGAAATTCCAGGCCAGCCTGGGCTACGGCACAAGTTCAAAACTAGCCTGAAGGGCCAGGGATTTAGCTCAGTGGCATAAGCGCCTGCCTGGCAAGCATGTGGTCATGATTTCGATCCCGGTACAAAAAAAAAAAAACACCAGCCTGAACTACACAAATAAAGAAACCCTCTCAGGGCTGGGTATTTAGCTCAGTGGCATTAGCGCCTGCCTGGCAAGTGTGAGGTCATGAGTTTGATTCCTGGTACCAACAAAAAAAAGAGGTATTAAAAAAAAAAAAAAACCCCTCTCAAAAAAAAAAAAGCCACACAATCTAGCCAGGCGTTGTATCACCTGCCTGTAATCTCAGCACTCAGGAGGCTGAAGCAGGAGAGATCACCATGAGTTGAAGGCCAGCTTGAACTATACAGTGAGTCCCTGTTTCAAAAACAATGAACGAAGCTACACAATGCAAAGTACAACATAAACTGTAAGTTACCAGCAATGAACTTTGAATATTATAGTTTTCCTAACTTTTCATTTTGAAATATAATGAACCTATCATAAAGTTGAGGGCTGGGGATTTAGCTCAGCGGCATAAGCACCTGCCTTGCAAGCAGGCAGTCGTGAGTTCGATCCCTGGTACCGATTAAAAAAAAACTCAGTTCAGTTTGTATGTTGGGCTGGGGATTTAGCTCAGCGGCACAAGCGCCTGCCTGGCAAGTGCAAGGTCGTGAGTTCGATCCCCAGTACCGCAAAAAAAAAAAAAAAAAATTGAAAGAATACAAGGAATAGGGCTGGGGATTTAGCTCAGTGGCTTAAGTGCTTGCCTGGTAAGCGCAAGGTCGTGAGTTGGATCCCCAGTACCAAAAAAAAAAAAGAGAATACAAGGAACATCCATACCCCTCCCCCTAGATTCATGTCATTAATGTCTTTCCACATTGACTTTGTGTGTCTTTCTACACACATGGCCTCTCACACACTTTTGTGAAAATAGTAAAAATAACTTGCACATATCAATGATAAGACATCAACCCTTCCAATCTCTATTTCTTAGGAACTAACTCTACCCTCCTACTTATCACAACATGATGATACCAGTCCTTTTTTTTTTTTCTTTTTTGGTACTGGAGATCAAACTCAGGACCCCATATTTGCCAGACAGGCGCTTATGCCACTGAGCCAAATCCCCAGCACTGACATGGGTACTTAAATCAGTATTATCACTCAGATAGGTAAAAAGAAAAAAAGAAATAAGAGAAAAGAAAAAAAGATATAAATTTGTATATATACACTTAAGATTACTAACATGATTGTACTAATAATTCTATTAGTTCTTGGAACAGAAGAGTTAACATCTGTATGATTAGATCAATTTTGCATTGACTGTATCTGATAATGCAAGAAAGACTTTTAAAGAAAACTATGCAAAACAACAAAATTTGTTATGTTCCTACCACGTTGCTTTGAAAGCCTCAATGTTATTGTTTTGGGCTCTTTGTTATTATTATTTGAGTCTTGTTTCTTGTTTTTTTCTTATACTTTGTTTTGTTTTTCACTCTAACACAGAAAGGATTAAAAAAAAAGAAAAAGAAAGGATAGATGTACATGTATAGGTTTATATATGCCTAGAACTTCACCTGAAGAATTTACAAGAATTGATTTTATTATGAGTGATGGTATGAACAGCTACACTGAGGAAAACAAGACATGGTAGCCACTGTTGATTTCCTATCATTTTGTTTTGAAGTCCAATAATGCTTTTATTCTTGGTTTTGATTGGTTTCAGTATGTTTTCAATTATTTGATTTCAATATGTATGAAGGTATGGACAATTATTTCGAAGAAAACAAAGAGACATTATAGTAGCCACTGGTGATTTCCTGTTGTCTTGTTCTGAAGTCCTGTGTTGTTTGCATTGTTTTCCTCTGATCTGCTTTGTTCTGTTTTGTTTTGTTCTCTTTAAAATAAAAAAATAACAATATTATCAAATATTCAGTGTACAGTTAAACCTCCCCAATCACCCTAATACAGTCCTGTTAAGTTTTTTGGTTTTTGTTTTTGTTTTCTTTGCAGTCCTGGAGATTGAACCTAGCCTAGTGCCTGGCAAATGCAAGAGTAGCAAGATACTGCAGCACACTGACTACAGAATGAAGTATATCCTGCAAGATGGCTGGATCTTTATTGGTATGGAAGAGAGTTTGATTTTCAGGCTGCATTACCTGCAACCTCATCTGAAAATGCCTTCTTATGGCCAAAGAACTCCAAACAAGCAGAAAGTGAAGTGAGTTCTTGGGCTGGTGTTGTGTCAAGAGGAAAACCTAGCCTCGATGACAGAAGGACCTCCTCCCAAAGATGTGAGGGGACTAAGTCCCAGCGCTGTGTGATTATTTGAACACTGTCACCTAGGAGACTGGAATCACTCAAGCACCACTTGCTAGAACTACTGGGGACCCAGGAATTGGTACAGCTGCCAGCAGAGAAATCCCAGCTGCTATTCCCAGTTTATGCAGGACTTGTTAGGCCAGTTCATCGGGTTGGTAGGACATCCCAACAGGTGGTGACCCCCAACAAAGAGGTACTGTTGCAGCTCTGCTGCCACAGATAATATTGCAGGGTCCCCAACCCAATACTCACCTGACCACGGGATCCCCTCCACCTGTGGGCTAGGGTGCACACCCTCTAGGCATGATGAATCCTCCTCCTGGCATACAGCCATCATGGGTGCCCTAATGGGGATACACCCCCTGGGTAAGGGACTCCAATGGACATGCTCCCTCTGGGGACACAGTCCTGTTTTCCAAGTGTGAGGTCTTTAACTTTGACCGCAAGATTATAGAAGCACCTGCAGCTGCGCAAAAATGTAGACCACATTACCACAAAGCTGTTTGTTTGTTAAATGCTGCTGTTTTTATGGAATTGTCTAATTTTCCTTACAGGGGCCTTTCCCATAAGAATGTAGCCACATTGGGCTGGAGATTTAGCTCAGTGGCATAAGCGCCTGCCTTGCAAGCACACAGTCATGAGTTCAATCCCCAGTACCAAAAAAAAAAAAAAAAAAAAGAATGTAGCCACAAGGTCCTAGCATCATCTTGGCCCTCCTCTCATCTTGGACCTCCTCGGTTCCCTGCCTGTTTCTTATAAAGCTGTATGTAATCCTTTTATTTCATTATTGCCTATGAAACTAATTTATTTATAATATACCCTTTTAAGAGATTATAAATGTACCTCATGTATCCATTTTAGAAAACTTTTAATATATTTAGTGCTGCACAGTCAAGAAAGTTGCCTTGAAAAATCTAACCTAATTTTAGTTACTTCTATGTACAATACTATACATTTGTATCTCATTTACAACCTCACATACAAAGAGATTTACAAAATGAAACTATAATGAGACATTGTCCCTCATTGAACTTAAAGATCACTGTGTTGAAATAAACATTCATATGCTATTGGTCAAAAAATAAAAAATAGGCCAGGCATGGTGGCATACATCTGTAATACCAACACTCAGGAGGTTGAGGCAGTAGAATCACTGCAAGTTCGAGGCCAGCCTGGGTTATAAACTGAGTTGAAGACCAGCCTGGACGGCATAGCACAACTCTGTCTCAAAAAGACAAAATAAATAAATGAATAAACACAAAAAATGAAAGAGTGCAAATGGTTGTTATATAAAATGCCCTACAATCTGAGTCTAAGCATTTCCTTATTATTTGATTCTGGCAAGAATACTACCCAGATGATAATGTGCTCCCAGTATACCCCATCAGGATACACTATCTGTCACAAACTGAGGAGTCTTGAGTTTGATCAACTGGTTCAGGTGGAGTCTGCCAAACTTCTCTAAGGTAAAGGTATCTTTTCTCTTGTAATTAATCACCCGTGAAATGCTAATTCAAACTAAGTATTCTATTCTCTGTCCCAAATTTTTTACACAATACTTAACTATTTAGGATTCTTGACTGAGTCAATTATTACACTGATGGCTGCAAAATGATTCCCTAAAATCTTTCACTTCTACTTTAACTGATGTTTGTCTACAAGAAGCCCCACAGATCCCTTCTGGAGTACCATGACTAATAATTACTCATTAGATCCCACAGACTTTTTAAACTCAATGTATACATGATCATTCTCTTTTGAATTTTTGTTTTACCATGTTGTTTTGGTTTTTATGGAAGTTTTTTGTTTGTCTGTTTGTTTTGTTTTTTGGAGACAAGGTCTTGCTGTGTAGTTCAGGCTGGCCTTGAACTCACAGCAATCATCCTGCCTCAGCTGCCAGAGTGCTGGGATGACAGGAGTGAGCCACCACACCAGGCCCAGTTTTGATGTTTACAGGACCTTGCTATGTAGCCCAGGTTAGTCACAAACTCACTATCCTCCTGCCTCAGTCTCCCAAGCACTGGGATTACAGATATTCTTTGTTTAATGACCTACTCATTTAACTAGTGCTTGGACTTACAACCAATCACTCAGATTTACAACCCTTTTTTTCTTTTTCTTTTTGGTACACTTCTACACAACTTGTTGATAAAGCGTCAGGGTCTTTCTTTTGGTACAGTATACCTTGTTTATACAGTACTATAATTTTTCTGGTTGTACTGTATAATATTCTGTAGTTTTATATTCTGTTATATATTACAGTACTGCATGTAAGAGTTATGTAAATTAAAACAAGTCACCAAGTTGGAGTTTTCTTTGAAACTCCATATCTTTGTTCTGAATATTGAAATGTACATACTATACACAATTTCTCTCATTTAGTGGCCAGTTCATTTTGTGACCTAGTTATTAGCCGAAGAATTCCTGTAGCCTATTGTATTTTAGGCACATTCACTAACTATGTTGTACAAATAAACACAGCATTCATGAAAAAACAAATGTCTTCAAAGTATACACTACGATTTTATTTTTTTAATCCAGGACCTAATCAAGAATCATGTTTTATACTTAGTAGCCATGACCCATTAGTCTCCTTTAATCTAAATAGGTACACAGGCAGGCAAATTCAAAGGACCAGAACCACAATCATGATGGTTAGTAAAAATGGCAAGATACTGTAGTACACTGACTATAGGATGAAGTATATCCTGCAAGATGGCTGGATCTTTGTTGGTGTGGAAGAAGACAGTTTGATTTGCAGGCTTCATTACCTGCAACCTGAACTGATTATGCTTCAAGAATCCTCTGACCTCAATTGGGGAAAAAAAAAAAAAAAGAAAGTGAAGTGAGTTCTTGGTCTGGTGCTGTGTCAAGAGGAAAACCTAGGCTCAATGACAGAAGGACCTCTTCTTTATTCTTGGGATTACAGGCACTGGCCACCACACTTGGTTAGAATGAAGTTTTTTGTCTTTGAAGAAGGTAGGTAGGTAGGTTGGTTGGTTGTGAGACAGGGTCTCACTATGTAGTTCAGGCTGGCTATGAACTCAGTACATCACCCAAGCTGGTCTCAAACTTGTTATCCTCCTGCCTCAGCCTCCTGAGTGCTGGAATTATAGGCATGCAAACATCACACTCAGCTATAAAAGACATTATTTTATCTTTTGGGATTAATTTCTTTCCAAGTACTAGAAACTGAACTCAAAGCCTTTTTGGCATGGCCCTGAAGCAAGGCCAGCACACTGCTATAGCTTCTGGTTTCAAACAGGAGCCTAAAGAGAATTCTTTCTGTGGTCTGTTGGCCATTTCAGAACTTTGGAAATATAATGGTCAATTCATCAGAAAGAAATAGCAGGTGAGTGTGGCAGACTTTCGGCGGCCCAAAGGAGAGAGACCCTGGGGCCTTGGGACCTGCACCATGTGGTTGACTCGGACTGCCGGGAGAACAAGGAGCTCCTCCCCTCTCTGGGGGGCGGCGGTGAGCCTGCCAGCACACAGGCTGAGAATCAAACATCTCAAGTCGCCCTGTCCCCCATCCTGTGCTCCCCCGCCCCCGGTTCAGCAAGTGGGAGCCAGTGAACTACACATCTTGTGAAAAGATTGGCTATGTTATTTAGTACAAATTCCCCGTATGCAAAGATATGGACAACCATTTGGAAGAAAACAAGAGACAATATGACAAATAGTGAAGATATCTGGTTGTCTAGCTTTGAAATTTATGCTTTCTTATGTCCCGTTCTATTCTCTTGTTGTATTTAATTTTACCCCCTTTAAAATAAAATTTAAAAAAAAAGACATGGGTCCAGGTTTAATCTTTGGCATATATAGAGCCAGTTTTCCCACACCATTTATTGAAGACACTATCTTTCTTCTAGTGAATGTGTTTGGCACCTTTTTCAAAGACAAGGTGGCTTAGTGTCTGGAGCTGTTTCTGCATCTTCTAATCTGTTCCATTGATCTCTGAGTCGGTTTTGTCTTTTTTTGTTTTTGTTTTTGTTTTGTTTTTGCTAGTATCACACTGTTTTCATCACAGTAGCTTTATAGTATAATTTCAAGTCAGGGATGCCCTCTGTCTTGTTTTTGTTGCCCAGAACTGCCTTTGCTATTCTAGGTCTATTCTGGTTCCAGATGAATTTTAGGACTGATATCTCTAATTCTGTGAGATATGCTATCAGAATTTCTATTGGGATTGCACTGAATCTGTAAAACATTTTGAAAGTATGGTCATTTTCACTATATTGGTTCTTCCTACCCAGACATGGAATATCTCTCCATTTTCTAATATCCTCTGCAATCTTGTTTTTCAGAGTACTGTAGTATTCAATGTAGAGGTCTTATATCCTTTGTTAGATTGATTCCTACGTATTTCATTTTTTTAGATACAATTGTATTGTTTCCCCGATTTCTCTCTCAGTGAGTTTGTTATTCCTATACAGGAAGGCTATTGATTTTTGAGTGTTGACCTTGTATCCAGCTACACTACTGAATTTGCTTATTAAATCTAGTAGTCTTTTAGGGAGTTTTTGGGGTCTTCTGAGAATCATGTCATCTGCAAATAATGATAGTTTAACTTCTTCCTTTTCTATCTTTATTACTTTTATTTCTTTCTCTTGTCTAGTTACTCTGGCTAATGTTTTCAGGACTATGTTGAATAAGAGTGGAGACAGTGGACATTTTTGTCTTGTTCCTGATTTTAGATAGTTTTCACTTTTTGTCCATTTAGTATGATGTTGGTTGTTGGTTTCACACAGATGGCTTTTATCAGACTGAGAGAAAGACGACCACCTTTCCCAACCTTCTGTAGGGTTTTATCATGAATGGGTGCTGGGCTTTGTCAAAAGCATTTTCTGCATCTACTGAGATGATCATGTGATTTTTGTCCTTGGCTCTGTTGATGTGGTATACTAAATTTATGGATTTACATATATTGAACCATCCCTGCATCCCTGGGATGAATCCCACTTGGTCATGGTGTACAATCTTCTTGACAATTTGCTGCAGTCTGTTTGTCAATATCTTATTGAGGATTTCTCCATCAATGTTCATTAGGAAAGTTGGCCTATAGTTCACTTTCTTAATTGGGTCCTTCTCTGGTTTTGGTTGCTGCTGACAGGAATGAATTTGGAAGTATTGCTTCCCTTTCAATTTCATTAAAGAATTTGGAGAAGGAGTCGTGTTAGATCTTCTCTAAATTTCTTGTAGAATTCCCAGAATAGAAGTTATAGGCATGCACCACCACGGCCAGCTTAATTTTTTTTTTTATTTTCTAAAGACTTGTCTAAAGTCACAATTTTATTAGATTTTCTTTTGTATTGTTTGAAATTTGTGCCACGTGCAAGAGATACTACTTTGCAAAATAATTAAAACCAGTAATAGGAAATTTAGCTTAACATCTTAAATGAAATCAATCCCATTCTCACCATACCCTCCTACATACTCATCTCTCCAACATATACATACACAGAACTAAAATTATTTTTAATATTTCACAAGTGCATGTCTTACTGGGGACCGAACCCAGAGCCTTCACAGTGAACTCCCTTTTTGTTTTTTGAGATAGGATCTCACTAAGCTACTGAATCACCCAGCCTGAGCTAGAACTTTTTTTGTGGGGGGGGGGGAGAAGTACTGGGGATAGAACTCATGACCTCACACTAGCCAGGCAGGTGCTTTTGAACTAAAACTTTTGATCCTCCTGTCTCAGCCTCCTGGAGTACTGGTATTATAGGTATGTGCTAACATTTATTCAAGACTTTTCATATACATAATTTTTACACAGTTGTAATTATGTTATACCTCCAATCAATTTAGTAGACCATTCTATTCACTCGTAAGTACTAGTCTAAGTTTGAAGCCTATGTAATTATCATTTTTAAGAGCTACACAATAATCTTAAAGGGGTATGCAACCCTCTGTCTGAAATTTCAGTTATAACTAATGTTCATGCTGTTTTCAGAATTTAAACAGAATAAATATCTGGAAGGGAAGCATCCCATGACTTTGGTGCACTTTGCAACTCTCCATGAAATTCTTCCTATGTGTGGGATCCTAACCTATGCTTAATCCTTGTGCCCTAACCCTTGGCAATTCTGAATCTTCCCAGGGACAAGGAAACCATTAAAACATATACCTAACATTAGAAACTTTCCGTTTCAAGACACAGGTCAAAGGGCATATTCAAAGACCATGTGTGTAGCGCACATCTGTAATCCCAGTACTCAGGAGGCTGAAGCAGGAGGACTAGAGTGAGTTTGAGGCTAGCTTCAAGGGTAGCCTGGAGGCTAGTCTGGGCCTGTCTCAAAAAACAAAAACAAAAAAAGAATATACAAACACACACACACAAAAGTAACAACACAGAAATCATACCTTTTTTGTACAATGACATATGCATGACATAATTTTAATTACCTGTTAAGTAGTTACATCCTTCCTTGGCTGGTGGGATTACAAGTGATCAAGTGATCTTATTTTTCTTATTTTAGTCCTTACTGGTACTATTTAGTCTCTCTCTCTCTCTCTCTCTCTCTCTCTCTCACACACACACACACACACACACACACACACGTAAGTGCTCGGTATCAAACTCAAGGCCTATCAAACTCAAGGCCTTACACATGTTAAGCAAGTGGTCTACCACCTAGCCACATCCCTAGCCCTGGCTTCCTTTTTAAAAATAATGAACATCCGTAAAAATAACATGGCTTTGGGCCAGGGATATAACTCAGCAGCACAAGCTCCTGCCTGGCAAGCACAAGGTCCTGAGTTTGATTCCTGGAACCAAAGGAAAAAAATAATATGCCTTCTACCAAATATGATTGCAATTATACATTTTCGTAAATAGACACAAATGTACGCGTGTAAAACAGCCTAGAAAGAAATGTATTGAAATGTTAATAGTATCTCAGGATAGTGGGATTACTGGTCATTTTCCATTTTATAACACTTTTTAAAAAGTCAGATGTTGGGATGGGGATTTAGCTCAGTGGCATATGTGCCTGCTTTGCAAGTGTAAGGTCATGCTGGGGATTTAGCTTAGTGGCTTAAGTGCCTGCCTGACAAGTGCGAGGTCATGAGTTCAATCCTTGGTACAAAAAAAAAAAAAAAGACAAATAAAGCAAGTGTAAGGTCGTGAGTTTGATCCCCAGTGTCAAAAAAAATAATAATAATAATAATAAAAGTCAGATTGTTGGGCCAGGGATTTAGCTCAGTGGCTCAAGCACTTGCCTAGAAAGCACACGGTCATGAGTTCAATCCCTGGTACTATGAAATAACATAACATAACATAACATAACATAACATAAAATAAAATAAAATGAAGTAAAAATTCAGATTGTTGGGTTGGGGATTTAGCTCAGCGTTATAAGCACTTGCTTGGCAAGCACGAGATCATGAGTTCAATCCCTGGTACCAAAAAAATAAATAAATAAAATAAAATTCAGACTGTTTGGTACAGTGGCACACACTTGTAATTACAACACACAAGAGACTGAGGTAAAAGGACCTCTAGTTAGAGGCCAGACTGGGCTACATAGCGAGACTCTCAATCAATACATTTTAAAATAAAAATTCAGATAACACATTTAAATATTTTAGTTGGGCACGGTGGTACACAATCCCAGCACTCAGGAGGCTGAGGCATGAGGCTTGTTGTGAGTTCTCGGCCAGCTTGAACCACATAACAAGACTCTGTCTCAAAAAAATTCAAAAACAAAAAAAAATTTTTTTAAATGCTATTTTCATAAACAGATTACATAAAAGATAGTAGACATGCTACTTCTGAAAAGTTAAACAAAAGTCAAGATAGTTCCTATCATTCGATTCCTGGTACAATTAAAAAAAAAAAAAAAGATCGGTCCTACCATTAAGAACAATAATGTGATTAACCCAAGAGTCTTTCACATGTTCATTACTGTAAAATCTCAAAGTAGTGGGACTGGGGATTTAGCT
>PVJX010031146.1:0-21434 GCA_004027295.1 Dolichotis patagonum
TATTTCCACAAAGTCTGTAGAAATTTCACCCTTTTCATTCCTTATTGCATGAATTTCAGTTTTTTTCTTTGTTTTTTAAAATAAGGTTTGTTAGAGGCTTATCAATTTTATTTATTCTTTCAAAGAACCAACTCTTTGATTCATTGATTCTTTGTATTGTTTTCTTATACTCTATTGCATTAATTTCTGCTCTGATCTTTATAACTTCCTCCCTTCTTTTGGCTTTGGACTTGGCTTGCTCTTCTTTTTCTAGATATTTGATGTGTAGCATCAGGTTGTTTTTTGTGTTCATTCTGTTTACTTAATGTGAGAACTCAGTGCAATAAATTTTCCTCTGAGGACTGCTTTCACTGCATCCGACAAATTCCAGTAAGTTGTATTTGTATTTTCATTTTCTTGTAGATATTCTTTAATTTCTTCTTTAATTTCCTCTGTGACCCACTGATTGGTCATGAGTGTATTATTCAGTTTCCATGTGTTTGTGGGATTTTTCAGTTGCTTTTATCATTAATTTGTAGTTTCATGGCACTATGATCCAATAACATGCATGGCATAATTTCAGTTCTTTTGCATTTACTTAAATATATTCTGTGGGCTAGTATATGGTCTACTTTAGAGAATGTTCCATGTACTGCTGAGAAGAATGTAGATTCTGATGTTGTTGGATAGAACACTCTGTATATGTCTATCAAGTCCATTTGTTCACTGGTGTGATTCAGTTCTGTTATTTCTTTGCTGATTTTCTGTCTACTTGATCTGTCCCTTTGTGTCAATGGTATGTTAAGGTCTCCTGTTATAATTGTGTTATTGCTTATTTGATTTTTCAGTTATGTTAATACTTGCTTTGTATAGCTGTGTGCTCTGGAATTTGGTGCATATATGTTTAAGATTGTTATCTCTTCCTCTTGAAGTTTTCCCCTAACTGGTATGTAGTGACCTTCTTTATCAGTTTGGATAGTTCTTGGTTTGAAGTTCACATTGTATGCAAGCAGAATAGCTACCCCCACTTTTTTTTTGTTTCCCTGTTGCATGAAGTATTGTTTCCCATCCTTTGACTTTCATTCTATTAGTTTTCTTTTGAGTTAGATGGGTTTCTTTTATGCAGCATATGTTTGGACGTTGTTTCATGATCCATTCTGCCAGTGTTTCTTTTGATTGGTGAATTAAAGCCATTTACATTAATGGTTATAACTGTTATATATTGGTTTATTGTTGACATATTATCTTTCTGCTGTTGTATCTTTAGTTTCCTATTCTGCTTAATTGTCTGCCTTGCTTAGTGGTTTTTTCCTATGTGTATCTAGAATGTCTTTTAGTATTCTTTGTAGGGTTGGTTTGGTGATCATGAAGTTCTTCAGCTGTTCTTTGTCATGGGAGTATCTTATTTCTCCACCCATTTTGAAGGACATTTTTGCAGGGTACTTCAGTCTGGGTTGGAAGTGGTTTTCCTTTAGGATCTGAAATACTTCACTCCATGCTCTTTTTTACTTCATTGTTTGTGTTAAGAAGTCTGCTGTGATTCTGACAGGTTTTCCTTTATAGATCATCTGTCTTTTCTCTCTAACAGCTTTTAGTATTTTGTTCTTATGTTGATTTTCTGGGATGGTGATTATTATATTTCTGGGTTTAGTTTTATTTTGATTATGGCTGTTTGGAGTTTTATATGATTCACTAATCCATATGTCAGTTTTCATTCCCATGTCTGAGAAATTTTCAGCTATTACTTCTGTAAATAGCCCCCTGATGTCATTTGGATTATCCCCTTCTTGTTCATTTATCTTTATTAATCTTATGTTCTTTTTCTTTTCATCATCTTGAAGCTGTTGAATTGTTATTTCCTGATTGCTTATTATTTTTAAAAGAGCTTTTCTTTCCTCTTCACTAGCTGTAATCTTATCTTTGAGGTCTGAAATTCTATCTTCACTTTCATTGAGGTAGTTTCTGGCAACTTTCAATAGAATTTTTGATTTCTTGTATGTCTCTTTGAATCTGCTTCATGCATTCTGTTTGTTTCTTATAGTGTGCATTCAGGGATTCTATCTATGTACTTTATTCCTCTAATTTTTTAACTGTCTTCATCAGATATGTTCATTATTTCTTTCACTACTTTTATCATTTCTTCTTTTACCTGGGCAATTATTTCTGATTTGAATTTCTCCATAGTTTCCCTGAGTTGCTTCTTTATTTCAGTTGATATCATTTCAGGTGTAAGGCTTCTATTTTCTTCTATGTACATGGATCCTAGGCTTTCTTAGGATGGGCTGGTGATTTGAGATTGCCTTTTGGTCTTTCCTTTTGTCATTTTCCTCTTTCCTTGCTTTCAGAGGTGTTCTAAAGTTTCCGCTGGGTGTGTTGGGAATCACTTCCTGCAACCTCAGCCCCTGGGACTGAATGAATGTCACTGAACTTGGCCTAGTCAGGCCTGCAGGACCTCCCAAGCCCAGTCTAGTGTTTCAGGGAATTGGGCAGGAACTCAACCACTGTGAGCACTCAAACTCTCCCTGGGCCAGCACCAGTGGGCTGAAAGTCCCCCTGTGTGGTTCTGGCCTCCTGGACTGAAAGAAAGCCACTGGGTGTGATGCGCTGAGGCCCACATAACCTCAGGAGGTCAGTCCAGTGTCCTAGGGAGCTGGATAGGAACTCAACTGCTGGGAGCACAGGTCTCAAACTCTCCCCAGGCCAGCACAGGAGCAATGTATGTGGGTCCCAAATGTTCTTGGCTGCATGAATTGAAAGATGGAAGCTGAGCATGGTACACTGAGGCCCACAAAACCTCTGGGGCCCAGTCCAGTGGAATTGACAATACTCTTAATGTTTTCAAGGAGTGTAGACTACTATCAACTCAATTACTTAGTGGATATTTTTGCAGAATCTTCAGTTAAACTGTGATGAGGCTTGCAATACAACTAAGTTTCCATAGGCATCTATCTGCTAATGTAGCCTGATCTTGGAGTTATGTGTTTAACCCTGACATGAATGATGCCTTAGTTACAACTTTTAATTGGCTACAACATCGAATTGTCAGTCCTCTTTGTCTTTAACATTCACCTCCCACTCTCTAAGCTTCTGTTGTATTATTTTCTGTTTCTTCTGCTCCCTTAGTAGTAGTCCTGTATTTTGTAAGATTTCCTCTTCACCTTTTCATTACTTCTCTCAAAACCTCAGGCTTTGCTCCTCTTGCTCCTCTTACCACAGTCATGATTTCAACAATACACACTTGCAGAAGACACTAATTTCCATTTTCAATTTTATTAACTTGCTCAATTTTTAGCTCTTATTTTCACCTAATTACAAACTTCAAGAGTTCCTCATCATCTAAACATTATTCCATTCTCTCAATACACAATACAGTAAGAGTATCATAATAGAAAAATAGGCACTAGTGATCTACCCATTTATCAAATTAGTTCCTACCTGAAGACCCTTTCCTGATTAGTACTGTCATCTATCCTTAGGAATACTTTTTCCTAATTCCGGAATAGTGCAAATATCACATGATACAGCGAAAACAAGATTGTAAAGTAAACACTTTCAAGACTTAGGTTTTTCACACGCAAGTGAAGTAGGAATGCTGTTGAATCACAAAATGAGGGAAAATGAGAATAGAGCTGTTTGCAGGGGAAGTACAGGAAGGAAATTTGAAAAATTACTTGAGAAAATTATCTCACTCAGTGTCATGATGAAAAAGTTAAATATAATATGAAAGGAATTTCATTTTGCTATAATATTTAATCAATAAATGCCACAAATAAACACTGAATTTATAAATTTATTACATATGTGTAGGAGCTAATGTTTACATTTCTTTTGTGGAGTTGGTGTATGTACCTAACACATTTCAATTCTTTTTTTCATCCCTTAGCTCCTCTCCTCCTCCTTCCTCTTGATCTCCTTCCCTTTAAGAATCATCTTTCTTTCCAATTCTATTGCATATCTTTTATTTTTGTCTCCTTATGTCTTTACTCTGTGTTTCTCATGTAAGAGAAACAATGTGGCATATAAGCTGTGTGTCTGATTTATTTCACTTAACATGATGGTCTCAAGGTACACCCATTTTCCTAAAAACAACTCAAAACCGGAGAGGCTGAAGGGGAAAAATGAAACTTTCTGTACTGTTATTGGGAATATAAGTTAGCATAACCACTATGAAAACTGTCATGGAGATTTCCTGAACAAACTAAAATTAGACATTCCATTTGACCCAGCTGTCTGCCTAGTAGGTACCTTCTGGAAAGTGTTAAAAACATCATATTACAGAGATACATGCACACCCAGGTTTATAATAGCACATTTCATAATAAATCTTAGAAACAGCACATACATTCACCAACAGATGAATGGATAAATAAAATGTGATATTTGCACACCATGGAATATTTTTCTGCCATAAAGAAACATAAATTTAAATTGAAAGAAAATTTATTGTTTTTAACAACTAAGATATCATAACTTAATCAAAATTAATTATCAAAGTATACATTAAATACTTATGTTTATATTTTAAGATAATATCTCAATTTACTCTTCTTTCTTTTATGTTTAAACTTATTTTAAGAGAGCTTTTATGGGGCCAGGAATGTAGTTCAGTGGCACAGTGCCTGCCTGTCAAGTGCAAGGTCCTGAGTTCAATTTTCAGTACTCCCCTAAAAGAAAGGAAAAAAAAGAGCTTTTCTTATACATTTGTCACCAGATAATAAAGACTCCCCATTTTGGCTATATACATATGTGTCTGTTTTATGCATACGTACA
Organism: Dolichotis patagonum; assembly: GCA_004027295.1. Classification (NCBI taxonomy): domain Eukaryota; kingdom Metazoa; phylum Chordata; class Mammalia; order Rodentia; family Caviidae; genus Dolichotis; species Dolichotis patagonum. Next base: position 4,750 of record PVJX010031146.1, read on the forward strand.
TGTGCATAGGTGTATCTTTGTGCCTCAAGAATTAAATACAGTAAAGCTCATATTTTATTTTATTCAGGCTCATATATCTTTCCAAGCAACTTGTTGCTTCATCATGGACAAGGAAGGTGACTAGAGAGATATGAACAAATATTACCTCCAAACATTTTAGTGCAGGCACCTTTCTATAAATATTAAAACTGTCTTGATGGAAATAAATATGGAATAAAACATTTAGAGAAATATCATTTAAATGGTCAAAAAAGCAATATGAATGACAGGCAATGCAAAATTAGTATGGGTGTCCTAGGCCAGCTTTAATTAGTGGCTGGACAAGTTATCAGAATAATTTTGCCCTGGGAACAGTGCAGGCAGAAGTGACTTACTCAGAGCTGCTTAGGAACAGCTCAATCTAGGAAAAAGAAACTTTAAGCCACAGATATTCTGTAAAATAGAACACAACGTTAACCAAGGGAATGAATTTACTCTCTGTTACTTTGAAAGTAGAAGTTGTTGCCTATAAGAGAGATTCACTTCATAAATTTCATGAATTTAAGGAGGCATAAAAAAGAAGAAAGAATTACTTAACTGGCACTTTTAAAAGGTATATGTCAAGTGATCTTTTCCTTTTTATTCTCTTCACTAGAATTTTTATGGAATCTGAGTTATTGACTTAACATTTTAAAGCCTGCCTCATTATCATAAAATTGCCCTTTATCCCTATTCTACAATATTTTAGAAACCATAAACAGTGATAAAACCAGGATTGCTTTAAGTTCTGCTACAGAGCCACACTTTTAAAACAAGTCACTCTGATCTTCAGTCTTAGTCTTCTAAGTGTTCCTCTAAGGGACCTAAAAGTAGGCAAATCATCTGAAAAAAAAAGCTTATTGATGAAGCCATGACATAGAACCTACACCTATTTTCACTTGGAAAAGATTTTAGATTAATAATTGTTAAAGGTTTCCTCATTGTCTTGTCTTAACACTTTTTGCTATGGGATATTTCCCTGATAATTTTCCCTTGTGGTGAATTTGAGCTGTGATCGTAAAAATAACTTATTTGTTTTGAGGTGTGATCACAGTTAAAAATAAATTTAGTAAGTAATCTTTTATTTTTTTCAACTCTGGAAATTATTCCAAATCTTAAATAAAGCCAAAGTAGTAATTATCTATGTTAAAAGGTACATTTAGGCCATTCCTTTTCACAAATCACTGCTCTCAGATAATAATGGAAAAATCATTAATTTGGGAACACTGAAGTCCTTTGAAACCTCGAAATTTATTTTCTGCTCTAAATCTGCAGCCTAGTGTCTCTGAAGATATATGAGGTCGATGATCCTTTCAGACATGAAAAGTAAAACTTGTCAAAGAGCTTTAGCTCTTATTTTAATTACTTTATTTTGTTCCAAAACTGACCTTTCAAATATATAGTTTTTTTTTAAATTAACTATGGGAAGCTGATACCAAATCTTTTTTTTTTTTTTAGTTTTATGTGTTTTAATATGTAGAAAATACATGTGTCCGTATGGTTCTTTAGGACTGTCAAAAGGGCCAGGATAGAAAGAAGTGTATTGGAATGATGTATACACCTGATGTATGTGTAGCATGGGGAATATGTTTTTATTCTTCCAGAGTAGTGAAATTGATTGGACAGGAATCATCCTTTTATCTCTCATTCTCTCAACTGACATGTGGTCTGACTTTTGTTTCCATATCATTTCCTGCTCCTATCAGCTTTGGTCAGGTTCTCAAAAAATTTTGCATTGGCCATGGTAATTTAGGCATAGAAATGCCATATGGTATTCTTATGGGACTGTGAAACTACTAAGACTTGATCTTAGCTTATTCAATAGTAATGAAAAACTATATATAAACTGAAATTTTTCTAAATTCTTTTAGTGTGGTGACATTATCTTATTAATGACTCTTTGATAATTCATTGCCCAAGAAAATATTTTTAAAACTTTTGTGAGGAATATATGGTTTCTTACCCTCACCATAAGAGACAAACCATGTTCTAGCATATGGAAACATTTTTACTTTGCAAATTATCCTGAAGGGAGTGTGATTTGCAAAATACTGACAAATTAAATATGCATTTCCATATGTTTCTATGAAGACCAAATATATCCATGAAAATTAACTGCACAAAATTTAAATTCTTCATGAGTTTTTGATCAACATTGATGAACAAATGTCAGGTAATTCTTTCTAAAGTCCCAGATAAAGTCATCGTTCTGTTCTTGTGCTTTGAACATCAGTATCATAAAACAATATTTTAGGACAATAAACTATTTCAAGAAAGTATATTAGAAAATTTGAAAAGATTTTTTGTTAATGTTTTCACACCAAAAATATTGATTTAACTCTTATAAGAATATTATTCTAAAACTTCAGAAATTAATTTTCTTTAATTAATTTAATTAATAAATTTATCATTTTAGGAAGTGGTTTTTTATGAATACTTATCATATTAATAACTCACTGGACACACTTGAGAAGGTGTCCTAGACAGTGAGTATTGTAGTCAGGGATTACAAGGAGAATGATTACATACAGGACACAGACTTTGCAACATTTTGTGGTGGTCACCTAGAGGTAAACATAAGAGAGTGCAGGAAATCTGTGTAAAACACCAAAGACCTAGGAAACCTAGCTGAGCGCCTGGATCCCACAGAAATGTCACGCATGAGTCCAACTGAAGACCTAGGGCCCATGACAATGATTCATGAAATCTATTTCATGGATCTGTCTTGGAAGGCTGACAGGTCAGCAGTGGAAACTAGAAAGTCTATGCCAGTGGGGAGAAGGATCTGTGCCAGTAGACTGAGATTTCTATAATGGAACCAAGAAGCAATATTTAAAATAAGGACTAGGGCTCCCCCTAAGAGTATGACAGCCATCCTCAGTGACAGTGAGGTCCTGATCTCCTGCAAAGATGACTACAGTTGAGCAAATATCAGTGTGACAAACTGCTCGAGTTTACACAGCAAATATCTTCCCCTCTGGAGCCAGAAAGCCATGCCCAAAGTAAGAATCAGGGCTCCTCCAATGTGAACCTCAGATATTGCCAGTGAAAAGGTCCCAACCTTCTCCAATGACAATGGCTGAATTCATATCATCAAAGCTAGCCATAAGCTCCTCCTGGAGAACCAATGGATCCAGACAACACTTAGGAGAGCCCACAGTGCTGCACTCTTCCTCTCTACGTCTGCTTTTATGCTAGCAACTTTCCTCAGGTGGGCCATTTACACTCAGCACCGTGCCAATTTAATTCAGCTAGTGTTGAGTTTTTTTAAACTCAACTTTTAATTCAGCTAGTGTTAAGTTTTTAATCCATAAATGTGAGATTTGAAGAAGTAATTGATAATTGGTAATTGATAATTGATAATTGGTTCCCAGAGCCAAGTGTTCCACTCACATTTACAGATGTGTAGGCAAATGAGAAGAAAACTAATTGAACTTCGTTATACCTTCTCAAACTGCTTTCTAGAATAGAATTAAATCACCTGAATTTTTAAAAAGCATAACAATTTTGACTAAGTATTTTTATAAAGTAGGAATAATAGATTTCTCAATTACAAAAAACAATTCAGCATTAAATACTCTGTCTGCTTATTGTCATGTCATATCAAGTCTTAGGTCAAATTAAAACCTCAGTATTCATGTTTCATTTTAGTATTCACATTTTGTGGTAAATAAGTGGGTTTTGGGTTGCAATTTCAACACTTCTTTCTAAATAGTTCACCATCACTTGTTTAAAACAACCATAAATAAAGTATAAATACAAAATGTTTTGTGAAAAAATGTTGATATGTGCACTAAGCATTACACAAGAATTCCGATTTATAATTCTTGAAATCGTATCTCCATTATGCCCTCATACTATATATGTACTCATTAAAGAAACATTTATTGGGCACACACTATATGCTAGGCAATTTTTAAGGCACTTAGGGTACACCAACAAAAAAACCCAATAATCTCTGCCTATATCTGTAATAATGAGCACTCTAGTGTTTAGAAACAATATCTGACACCTACAACAAAATAAAGAAAAGTTTTATTCCTCTCACAGTTTTAGAGATTCAGTTTATGATTGTCTGGTTATAAAGCAAGAGTATCATGGTGGAAAGAGGGCACAACAGAAGACACTGCACACTTTATGGTGGCCAGAAAGTAGAGAAAAGAGAGGGCTCAAGGACAAAGCTACATCCTTTCATGTCAAGACTAAAATGAGCCAATGCTTTCAGACAGACCTCAACTCCTAACCATATATTCAGTTGTGAACTCATCAGTGAATCAATCCACTGATGAATATTACCTTCAAAAAGCCCTACCTCTGAACAGATGAAATAGTTAGTGGTCATTTTAGATATAAATGATAACATTATAAAATTTACTCTTCCCATATACAAAATGACTTTGATGTTTAAACCAAGAAATGCTAACTCACTGTTCCAATGTCACATGATTTACCAACTGAAAATATTTTTGATCATCTACCATAGACAGAATAGTAGGCAAAGCATTGGAGATACAGATATGAATGAATCATTCTGTAAATTATCATCCAATGTGAGCATGTGATGAAAGAAGGAGGTTGACAAAACCTTTCTGATGCAACTTAAAGAGACTGGGGAAGTATTCATAATCGAGACCCAAGGGTAAATATGTGTTATGGTTGATGTCTAGATGAGTCCCAAAGCCTCATGCAGACATGGGGAGCAAGCCTTTTGAAGGCAGCTGAGTCTAGTGTTTGTGATTGGTTCATTGTCTAGTGCTGGGATTGGTGATGTGAGTGCTGTACCAGCCCAGGGATGGGCAGCCAACGTACAATATAAGGGAGGGAAGGAGGTGCAATTTTCCCTTTTTTGCCTTTTCTCCTTTTGTTCTTATTGCTTGTGGCCACCATGAATACTTGCTCCTTAGCCATGCCACCCTGACTTGGAGTCAGCTGAGTATAGAATGAAGCCTCTGCACACTGTAAGAAAAATACTTTTCCTTCTTTCATTTTGGGCATCAAGTATTTTGTCTTAGCAACAAGAAAAAAGTACCAAGACACTGTGTGTATTTGGGGCAGAGGCATTCTAGACAGGATGTGTTCACACATGTATCAGGCAGTAACAGATTACTGAGGTCCTTATATTCAAGAAAGACATTTTTATTTTATCATAAAGACAGAGGGGATCAGATGAATGTTCATGGGGAGCGAGGTTACAAATTCAAGTCTCTTTATCTCTGTCATTCTTGCTTTTCTCAGCAGAAAAGTAAACAGTAGGGAATCTCTGGAATATTTCCTCTAACCCTAAGTGATAAAACTGAAACATCAGATTAAGGTGAACTACTGGTACTTAACTAAACGAACTTAACAAAAGTTACTAGAAACTTAGTTTAGTTACCAGAAACTAAAATAAACTTAATGGAAATCTATGTGTCACTGACAATATCGATGGATTTAGATATCCCTCCCACCACATTTTTGTAGCAGGTAAATGCAGAACATCAGTAAGTTCAGACATCTCTGTATCAAACTTTACTATAACGTTCAGGTTTTGGCTTTTCCCATATACAGAAAAGCACTTTCTTCATATTTCTTTTTATTTGATTGTATTTTTATTTTAAAACCTTCATAATAATTGCACAACTTTGGGGAGCACAATGTGATTATTTGATATATACATACAGTGTATAATGGTGAAAACAGGGAAACTATCATCATCCTCACCTTAAAATGTTATTGTTTCTTTGTGGTGATACATTCAAAATCCTTGTTTAGCTATTTTAAAATATGCAGTGCATTGCTATTGAGTAGCGTCACCCTACTGCTTTGTAGAATACTAAGAGTCTGTTCTTCTTATCCACCTCTATTTGAGTATCCATTATCTCTGTTTATCACCCACCCCTTCCCTTTCCTAGCCTCTACTGTCCACTATTCTAGTTACTTATATGAGATCAACTTTTTTAGTGTCTCCACATGAGTGATAATATATAGTATTTGTCTATATCTGTCTCATTTAATTTTTTGTACTATACTGCAGTTTCCATACATGGTGCTTTGTTTTATGGCAGAATGATATACCTGTGTATTTGTATCATTTTTTTTCTTCACTCATTCATTGACAGACATTTCTGTTAGCTTCATATCTTAGCTATTATGAGTAATGCCACAATAAACATGGAAATAAAGATATCTCTCCATATTTATATATTTTTAAAAATCAAGATGCCAACATTTTTGCTATGAAAAGTAAGAATACATAAAAATTACTTAATTACTAAATTTCGGATTTGTCTCTGTATTAAACAACCTCTGTTGCAATTTTGACTCCATAAAACACGCTTATTTGATGAGCAAAATAAGTGATGTATTTGAGGTTTAGCTACAAGAATTCTGAGATGACAGATATTTTAACTTATCCCCAACTGCTTTTACAGATTTTGTTTATTTTAAGAATAAACAATTATGCTGTACTCCACATGTTCCAAGATTTTGCAATGCTATAGTAATTTATCTGATTCAACACATTTTTAAAGCCATGAAAATAGTAAGACAATTATGTTTAATTGTAAATTTTGACCTTAAGAGAGTGAAATGTGGTGCACAGAGAAAATGAAGCAAGAAAGCAAGAAAGCAACAAAGAAAGAAAGAAAGAGAAAGAAAGAGGAAAGAAAGAAAGAAAGAAAGAAAGAAGAAAGAAAGAAAAAATATTTCTAGTCATGTTCTCATTTTTAACTATATACTTAAATTGTTAAGTGTAAGGCCATGAAATGTCAAGTTGAAGAACATTATGAAGGCAATCTTTCATGAAAATATATATTCTTAAACAAAATTGAGATCTGATTTTATTATATTTTGAGTTTTTCTCAGAGATGAACTGAACACTGGAGGTTTATTTTAACTTGTGCTAAGAAATTGGGATGAATGTTTTGATTAGTTTCAGTGAAGTTTGGGGTGAGGAATAGGAAGCTGTTTAAAGGATAAGTTAAATTAAATCAGTGCATAAAATATTTAAGGATTCATACTGGAGATTCTGCCAATAAAGTCTGGTTAAAGAGATCAATGAGAGTTTGGATATCTCATTCCATAATTCCTAGCATCCAAAATTATATTCAGTAGATCCCTTGTGGCTTCCTCTTACTGAAACTGACTATGCTTTAAAGATGCTTTTCTAACAGTCACACTTTTCATTTGATAACATGTATTTGAAACTCATTTTAGGTAATTTATGATGTTCTAAGAACACAAAGATGTTAAGATCTTCACTTGTTATTATTCACTGGCTCTCTTTCAATACCTTGCTTCTCTCAAGATTCTGTTAATATCACCATTCTAAGTAAATTAACTTTCCTCTTGATTTTTAACTTTTGATGAGAAAAGATTAGAGTTTATAGTAGAAGTACAATGAGATAACATCTTAATTGTTCTTGTTCAAATTCAATTCTACCAGTGATTTATGATCAGGTAATAATAGCTACTTATAAACTAATTTAATGTTTTTAATTTTACTTCATTAGCCTTTTAATATTTTTTTTAGAATCTATGCCAAGTTTTCAATCAAATTAAATTTATTTTCTGTTCTGATTTTACCTTTCCTATATTTTAAGTTATATGCTCTTAGGACTAATTTAGCTTTCTCCTAGGTTGTATGAGTTGACATTTTAAGCTTGAATTTTTTTGAAGCTCATTTTTTAAAAGACTTTAATCAGTCCCCATTTGCAAAACTTTTAAGGCGTAATGCAGAAGCAATGATGCTTACTCAACTTTAGTAAATTAAAGGTCTTGGTTTATCTATTTGAAGAAAACTGACTATAAAGATTCTAAAGAAGAGAAAACATCAGAAGAACAGATTTGTCCTTATTGTTGCTGTTGTTGATGTTGCTATTGTTGTCTTTAGGTGGGGGAATGTACTTTCCCTAATTAAAATACCTTGGCCATTTTAGTATCCTATTCTCCATCTCGTTTAGCATTCTTTTGGCCCCAAATTCTAAATACATTGTTTAAGTAATGTGAAGGAGACAGCTTTTACAGAATTATCAGTACAGTTTTGAAAACCTGAGCTAATCATTTTGCATTTCTTGAGAATATCCTTTTTCATAATGGTTAGTATCAAGATATGTGGCTCAACAATTAAAGCTATAGAAAAAGATTATTTGGTCAAGCCTCTGGAAGCTCAGCTTCTTCTACCGTATAGTGTGGAGAATAAAGCACAAATTTCATAGGATTATTTGTAAAATAAAATGACTGCTTAGACAATCTGTCTCACAAAGAAAGTTCAATTGTCATTTGTTTTTCTAGTCCCAAAATTTTTAAGATCTATAAAAAGATTAAATCTGAAAAAAGAGCACATTCTCTAAGCCACTCCACATTCAGCTTGCTTGACTATTTTTACAAGAGCTTACCTACATGTTTGAGAAGTTATCAATTCTCCAGATTGAAGTTGTTTGCTTTCTGTCAATAGGAAGGTGATGTGGGAGTCAGACTTTATCTTTTCAATACTTAATGCTATTAAATAATGTTTTCCTTTTTTCTTATTTAATGTTTTACAAAACTTTTAGCTAGCTAACCAACCATTATCATAGGGTCTTATTTGGAAAGATATATCATTGATGTTGCTAATGGAAATATTGTGTAACCTGAAAAATGTCACCTAAAAGAAGAAAACCCAAGAATTCTTTATTTTACAGGATAGTCTGAGGAAATAAATACATCGTAATAGGATAAAAATGTCAATTTCTGGTTAGAATATCCTATTTAAATGATTGAATTCCATTTTATCAAGTGAAAATGTACAGCAATTAATCTTAAAAAGCTACATTTTTCCAGAAGACATAACATTCAAATTTTCATTAAGATTGAAGATAGATACCACAAGTGATTAAAATAAGGAGGTAATTATTAATAGCATACCAGAATAAAGACAAAAAAGAAGAAAAACCTGTCATAAAAATGAGTGGGGCAAAAACTATTAATCACCATTGTTTCTAGAATTTAAATTATTACCCTAATCACTGAATACAGGGACATTGCTGTCACATCTAGATTTCAACATTTGTTCCATGTTCTGTACAAACATGTATTATTTTCCAGGTTTGGAATATTCATACTGCCTTTACTATTAATTATTAGAGAAATACTTGTGATATAACTGGCCTTTAAAAGTATTGTCTTTCTTCTGTCTTACTCTACAACCCTTTTTAAAAAATAGTTTAATATTCAAGAAGATAAAACTAAAATCTCATCTTGAGTCTCTGGTTTCATTTCTTTCATCATTTCAATCTACTTAATTATATTTCTTGCCTGATGGGCTACCCTATTCTTTAGACAATATTTATATAATATTTAACCTCACACATGTAACTTTGAGTTTATTGACCTGCTCTTAATTTTGTCTACCCTGTGTGCCCCCTTGTTTCTTGGATAGAGTCATAGATGTGCCTTTATAGCTAAGAGGGAGCCTACTAAACAAAGTTATCAAAACTAAGAGGCAGGGGTCGGGGGCACCTTAAAAGACTTCCCACTACACTTTCGTTGACTTAATACTGCATAATTACCCACTATCACCAACCATATTTCTGCGCAGCAGACTCAACTCTGTGGTCAGGGCCAGAGTCTGGCTTAGCTTACTTTGCTATCTCTATCTCTAGCTTACAGCAAAGTGCTGTTAACCATTTATTAGAGAAATAAATAAAGAAACATGGAAATATGCTGCTAAGTCTAATAATTGACAAGTACTTTACGAACATTGGCCATAAAAATAAACCCCTAGTAACAGGTATCAGCTCTCTACAGCTTTACCATTATTAGACTGTTTCGCCTTACCTAAGTTCATTTTGGGCTTCTGTTCTTCCTCTCAGCTTGCAGCAGCTGAGCATCTCCACTTCTACGTGCTCACTGGCTTGTTCAGTTGCCCATCAGAACTCCTTTCAGTGTCCCTCTGTTGATGCCTTCTGCACAACAGCTCTCATTTGGGGCCATAGTTCCTGCTCATTTTTTGAGCACAATACAGGCTTTGCTAGCTGTGTCCCTTTGGATGTGTCACTCAACATCTTCATGCCTTAACTTTTCTCAAAAATGAAGTTATGAAAATAACACCTGCCTTAAATTGTTAGTGTGCAAAGGTTACTACGGAACACATGAAACTGTCGTGCCATTTCCCAGTGAAAGTGTCTTCAGTTTTTGCCCTTTTTTATTCTTAGTTAGCTGTGTGACCTTTACTCAGTCACGCTTTTGAACAAGATTTCTCACTGGTCTGAGAACCAGTAATTTAATTAGCTCCAAGTCCTAAATGCTCTATGTATAATGTCCAGCCAGGGATAGCAGATGCACACATTGTGGGTGGGGGAAGATGATGGATGGCGGACAATTAGACTCTTCTGTGGAGCTGGACCGAGATCCAGGTGCTTTCCTCATGTCTTCCCTACTAAACCAGGAGAGAGAAAATACAATGCCTTTAGCAAATCAGTTCAAAAGGGGCCTAGCATCGTCACGCAATTTGGAAGTTGACATTGAAGTCTTTTTTCTTTATGCCATTTATTGTATTTGCACTTGCTATACATAGTAAATGCTTTTGTTAATTAGTAAATGAAGTGTAAGAATTAATGTCTGTACCTCTGTTAAGAAACCAGTTCTGAAATTTTTTTCTAAGAACACATTTTCCTTTTCTGTGATTCTTTGTTTCTTTCCCATTTGGATGATAAACATGTCATAATGTACTTTTAAGAACTAGTTATATTTTACTACCATGTTACTAAGTTTTTGTCAGATATGCCCAGTAACCATCATAACCCCTATTATTGAATTTTTAACATTATTCTATAAAGAGAAATTAAAAATACACAGTTCTTTACTAAATATATAAAATAAAAGAAAAATTTGCTCAGTAAGATTAAAATATTGTTTGCAGTGTTTTGTTGATCTGACTGAAAATAAATGAAGAAAAATTTACTATATTTTTTGTGCCACTCTGTCTCATAATCCCAGTTTTCCTCAAATTGAATAAAAAATGCAAGAGGTAAATTTTGAATCAGTTTCTATAGAAAGGGGTCATAAAATTTTTGTTATGTAACTATAGATGAAATAACTCTTAAATTTTAATATTCTTTTTCAAAATGTAAAATATGGGAGTAATGTGAAGTTCATTTTTTGGCCCTCAAAATTTCCTCCAATTTGAAAATTACTTCATCTCCCTTTACTTTTTCCTACAATTCCTCAACATCTGTCATTTAGGCTATCAATTTAAAGAACAGTTAATTACAGAATATACTTTTCTCCCAAAGATCATTCCATTGAAATATTTTAGCAAATTAACATTTAAAATAAAATATGCCTCGCAACTGAAAAGTGAAAGTTAACATCTATATAGAGTATTAAGTTGGTTGCTATCACTTTTAGTGTTACTATTCAATTGGAATGAGATACATATTCTTCACATCTGAGGGCAAGGCCTTCTACTCACCTATATGTAAATTCTTTTGCTCATAGATTTATCTTGTGATATGTTAATAAAACACAAATAGACAAGTAGAAGACAATTTGGTTACTTCATAATTGGGTTATAAAGTTCTTTCTTTTGTGTATACAATATGTTAGTATATATCTGAGTGGATATAGATTTCATAGTTACCAGAAAATTCTTGGGTTGCTATGTGTGGCTTTTAAATCAGTTCTTAATTATTCTCAAATATCTATTAAGATAAATTTGAGCATCTTATGTGAACAATTTTGTCATTTTTCATTTATATAGTTGATATAATTCTATGAGCTCTTCTTTATACATTAGACTTAAGAATGACTTACGTATTCTAACAATGCAAAAAGGAAAAAATACCTTTTGACACGTAATTTTACAATTGGTTCCAATTTAAATGAAAGTTTTAAAAAATTAAAATAAAAGAAATTTTTAAAATAGTGAATAAATTCCAGGTAATACCTCTCCAATAGACATCAATTTCATTTCAAATACTTGACTTAATCATCAATTATACATGTGTCAGTCTCCTTGAGAATGTAACTTTACCAAAGTGCTTTGCATATTCTCAGCTCTAGCCTTTGCACATGCTGCTCTGAAATACTTATTCAAATTTTGATAAGTTATATTTTTTAGGGAAAATTAGGGAAACTTGGGGCTTAGGGAAACTTGAGGACTTCCCCTGACTGCTGCCAGCTAGGTCAGTTGTCTCAACCTTTGCTTCACGTGTCAACTGTTACACATCACATCACCCACAGTACTGTTTTCTACAAACGCTGAGAGACACATTGCTAAGCCTCATGATCTGACTTTCCAGCTGGGACAGAAAAAGAAATGTACATAAGTTATAATCACTCATCTTGCATGAAAAAATCTAATGTATTCTCCTGTGCAGTTTTCCTGGTCTCATGTATGGTGTAATCATTTCCTAGCCATGTATATAACTCATTCACTTCTAACTTAACACTATGTAGTATTTTATTCATTACATTTACCAGAACATACAAAGCTAGCCTCCTAGTGAAGGAAATACACTTATTTGCCTTTTAATAGTAGACCCATTAAAAAGAATACAATACCTATATTTATACATACATTGTTTCATATGCAAATAAGTATGATGCCAAGTTAAATCCCTGGACATAATTTGCCAGATAATGATTTATATATTCACCACTTTTACTGTATTCCTCATTTCTTCTGCATCGGAGCACATCAAATTATATCCCCACAATAATACTTGGGAAATATACTTTACCTCATAGTCATAACTACAGAATATATAATCAAACTGAATTTTTGTCATACTGAGAGGTGAATAATGATTTCTTACTGTATTTTGTTGGTATTTTTATCATTAAGAAGTGTAGAGATTTTCTAACTTTTATGACACACTTTTCCTTTGTATAAATGAAATATTTATACCCTTTTATTGTTCTTATTTGCTTATTTCTGTTTTATTCATCTCTACATATTTTAATGAAGTTTATTTTAACCGACACATACAAACAAACAATAGAAATATTAATAGGACTCCATGTAATGTTTTGATGTGTGAATACACAGGATTGTCAGGTTAAATCTATCTCCTCAAACATTTATCATTTTTAATGACATTTAGATTAAATGTTTATCCCACCTTTTTGAGATGTACAGTACATAATCTTTGACTATAGTCATCCTACTTTTCAGTAGAACATTGGAACTTACTGTTGTCTAACTTCACTTAGTACCCTTTCACCAGCATTTCCTCATCTATCATTTTTATGTCCCTTCCCAGTCTTTGTTGACCTCGATTTTACTCTCAGTTCTCTTGAGAGCAACTTTTTTATATGCTGCGCATGAGTGTAATCCTGTGGCACTTGTCTTTCTGTGCTTGGCTTATTTCACTTAACATAATGTCTCACAGCATCACCCATGTTGTCCCAGATGACACTATTTCATTATCTTTAATGTCTGAGTTGTATCACTAGATATATATTTTTTATGAGAAGATTAGCTAAGCTGTGGTGATATGAATTGAAAATGACTTCTAAAATAAATTGCTGTCTAACAGAACTTTTTGCTGATTCATTGACCTATATAATGATCTTGCTTTTCTACTTAATTGTATTAATGTGATAAATTATATATTATTAATTTGTTGATACAATACTTCATTTTTATTAGAATCTTTATCATACAGTAATATATAAATGTTATGTTTCATTGCTGTTTTCATAAAGATTTCTTAGTAGTGTTTCATTATATTTCCATTTAACATTAAAAATCAGTTTTTCTATTTACAATCAAAATCAAACAAATACTTGTATTTGTTCTTCAGTCATAAGAAAGTTACACATCAATTTGTGGATCATTTGCTTTTCTCTTGAGGCTATTGTTTGAGTTTTTGTGATTGTTTAGGATGCAGGACTTTTTTGTAAGACATCTATTAATTGCAACTTTACACTTTAGAATTTACTTTTCATATTAATTTTGTACTAGAGCTCTATACAAATTTATCTTTGTGCTCATACCTGGTATACAATTTCAAAATTTAATAGGAGTAGAAATCTACTTTCTTTTCCAGTTCTTACATATGTAAAATCTTAGTTTTAATGCAATTGCCTTTGGTGTTTCCCTATGAAATCTAAATTTAACTTTCTGCTTTTTTATATTAATATACTTCAATCAGATTATTTTATTTTTTGTATGTACAAAGCTAACCTAGTTTAATATGAATAGTGTATTAGTATCACAAAAATAGTAATTTCTTTCTTTACTCCTCTTTTGATTTGGTTTTTACTTTCTAAATATAGTATGCTTTCAAGAGCACTGGGAGTAAATATCTAATGGATTTGGATTTCTCTATAAAATCACTTTCTCTTATGACATGTAGGAGTTTGTAATTTTTTCCAATTTTTCTATTAAAATCTGTTGGTTTAGATTTTATTAGTTTCCTGGGATTAGGTTGGACAAATAACATTCTCTTAGAAAACTGCTTGTCACTTTATTTAGATTTTTTTAATTAAAGCAATCCCTCTCTTAAAATGCTCTTAATTTTCTCTATTTTATGATTACCATTTCGCATAATACTTTATTAGGCATGACTACAGTGTCTTACATTTTTTTCATGTATTGAGATACTCTACCACAATTCTTTGATTTATCTACTAATAAAAACATTATTTTACATTTTCAAACTATTGGTTTTATCTTTTATTAGTTGCATGCTTCTGCTTGATTTTTTATTTTTAATTATTTATTTATTTATTTATTTATTTATTTTGTCTTTTTGAGACAAGGTCTTGCTATGCAGTGTAGGCTGGCCTTGAAATCACTTTGTAGCCCAGGTTGGTCTTGAACCCCCAAAGAGCCACCTGCTTCAGCCTCCCAAGTGCTGGGATTACCAGCATACACTACCGTGGCTAGCATATACTCCTACTTTATTTCAGTTTCTTTTAGATGTTCTTTTATAAAAATCTGAGTCTTATTTTTGTTTTCATTTAAAATTTTCTTTACTGATCTGAAATTTAGAAGTATAGATTTTGTTCTAACACTATGCTAACAATGTCCCTGAGGTGCTTTTATGTAGTGCTTCATCATCATTCTTTTTTTAAAGAGTTGTCAGTTTCATATGTTCCTCTTTATTCTACATATAATCTGAGATAAAATGTATTTTAATTTGTTGGTCAGTTATGTGCTTTTATTTTCTAATAGTCTTATTAATTTCTAGTGTTATTGGATCATTATCAGAAAAATAGTGTGAAAATACATACAGTTTGAAAATACTATATTAGTGTTTCCTTGAGTTATGATCAATATATTCTGAACATATTTTAGAGCTTTGATCTTTCAGCATGTGACATGAAAAATTCATCAGTTAATTTTATCTTAATTGTTATGTTTGACTACTTAATCTATCATGGACTTCAAAACATTAAGAAAACTGTTCTAAAACAGTGTATATATGTGACTACAGTTTTTTATTTTTTAAAATTTTTTTATTAATATGAAGGTAGTAAAATACAATGGAACAGGATGGAATAAAGTCACCTGAGACAGTGTAGTGAAATTGGTACAGAACTTCACAGCAGGTTACCAGAATAACAGTAATAGGTACCATAGTATATCTCATTATCCTCACAATAGTTGTCCTGATTGAAAAATCAGGTATAGCAAAATCAAAGGAAATACAGAATATTATAGAACTTATCAAAACAGAATATTGAATAGAGCAATACCATTAATCAGGACAAAGCAAAACAAATAAAAATATTTGCCTTCAAAGAGATGGTAGAAGGAAATCCCTCTTATTTGCTGTATTACATATGGTCAATCTCCCAAGAGATGCTCAGATCTCTGGCTCCCTCTTGCTAATGGGGGAGGGGGATTAGACTCACAGCCGCTTCCCAGGGCAGTGAGCTGGTTGCTTGGTTTCCCAGCGCCCTATTTCCACCATGGCGCGGATCTCAGGAGACGCTGCTGGTTCTCGTCCTGGGGTGGCCGCGGCTTGCCAAACTACAGCCACTTATTAGGGCGGCAGATCTCTATAGCTTTTTAAATAATTGTTTTGTGAATATTGCTACAATATGTGATATCTTCAAATTTATAATGGTTTTATCTTTGTAGTGACTTATCATTGACATTATAAAATATATTTATCATTTAATCTCTTTTAGTCAGAATTCTTCCTTTTTTGGATATGCAAATTGCACCTTGCTTTATTTTTCTATTTCTCTGCACATTTTCACTCTTCCTATTTTTTCTTTCTGAATCACTTTTTAGAACTGTCTATTTGCTCTGTGGTATTATCAGTTAACTTCATCTTTCAATATATTCTTTAAATCCATTAACATTTATTGCTTTGACAGATAAATGTCTTAATTTAGGGTCATTAATGTCATATGTTTTTTTCTAGAGCTTTCTAAAAATATTTCAGGATGACATGTTTTTCTTATTTTTTGAATAATTAAGTAGTTTTTGCAATATTTAAGAAAGTTTAATTTAATACTATTTTCTTTCTTGGGAAAAAATAATAGATTTGGCAGACTTCCTCTTTCATTTAACTTCCCATAACTCAAATGATAAAGTCAATAAATCTAACATTTTGTTGTTTGCTTTGTATTATTCAGTCTTATCATTCTTGTTTTACTTGATTTATAAAGTTTAATAATTGATAGGTGAAACTATTTTTACTGACTCCTATAAATTATGCATTTTCATTTTTAATGTAGCATTTTTT
>PVJX010031147.1:0-21444 GCA_004027295.1 Dolichotis patagonum
TTTTTTGGTTTCTTGTTGCATGAAGTATTGTTTTCCATCCTTTGACTTTCAGACTATGAATGTTCTTTTGGGTTAGATGGGTTTCTTGTAGACAATATATGGTTGGATGCTGTTTCTTGATCCATTCTGCCAGTCGTTTTCTTTTGATTGGTGAATTGATGTCATTTACATTAATGGTTGTAACTGTTATATATTGGTTTATTGTTGACATTTTATCTTTCTGCTGTTTTGTCTTTAGCTTTCCATTTTGTTTAATTGTCTGCCTTGCTTGGTGGTTTTCTCCCATGTGTATCTAGAATGTCTTTCAGTATCCTTCTAGGTTTGCTTTTCATGTTCATGAAGATCTTCAGCTGTTCTTTGTCATGGAAGCATCTTATTTCTCCATCCATTTTGAAGGACAGTTTCACAGGGTATGTCAATCTGGGTTGGAAGTGGTTTTCCTTTAGGATCTGAAATACTTCAGTCCATGCTCTTCTTGATTTCATTGTTTATGTTGAGAAGTCTGCCATGATTCTGATAGATTTTCCTTTATAGGTGATCTCTCTTTTCTCTCTAACAGTTTTTGTATTCTGTTCTTATGGTGGGTTTCTGGGATGGTGATTATTATGTGTCTGGATGTAGTTTTATTTTGGTTATGGCTGTTTCCAATCATTTATGCTTCACTTATCCAAATGTCAGTTTCTGTTCTCATGTTTGGGAAGTTTTCAGCTATTACTTTTGTAAATATCCTCCTGATATTATTTGCAGTGTCCCCTTCTTTTTCATATATCCCTATTAATCTTATGTTATTTTTCTTTGCATCATCTTGCAGGTGTTGTATAGTTATTTCCTGCTTCTTTGTTTTTTTTTAAAAGATCTTGTCTTTCCTGTTCACTGGTTGCAATCTTATCTTCAAGGTCAGAAATTCTATCTTCACTTTTGTTGAGGTGATTTTGGCAGCCTTCAATAGCATTTTTGATTTCCTGTATATCTCTTTGAATCTGCTTCATGTATTCTCTTTTGTTTCTTATAGTGTTCATTCAGGGATTCTATCTGTTTGCTTTGTCCCTCTAATTTTTTAGCTGTGTCTTCACTAGATGTGTTCACTATTTCTTTCACTGTTTTTATCAATTCTTCTTTTACCAGGGCAAGTATTTCTGATTTGAATTTCTCCATAGCTTTCCCTAGTTGCATCTTTATTTCTTTTAGCATCATTTCAGACATTTCAGGTGGATAGCTTCTTTTTTCTTCTATGTACATAGCTTCTAAGCTTTCTTGGGGAAGGCTGGAGCTTTGAGCCTGCCTTTTGGTCTTTCCTTTGGTCATTTTTCTATATTTCCTTGCTTTGAGTGGTGTTCTAATCCTTCCTCTGCATGTGTGGCCAATTCCCTCTTGCACGCTCAGTTCCTGGAGCAGCGGTGGCTCCCCCACTGGCTCTTGTCTCCCTTGCAGGGTCTTAACTCCCCTCTTTGGGCTCCTGGCTCCCTAAGTTGTAAGGAGGATGCTGGGCGTGGTGGACCAGAGCCTGTGGAACCTCGGGTGGGCCGGGCCATTGTCCTTTGTCCCAGTCCGGTCTCCAGGACATTCCCTGCTGGTGAAGCGCTTGCCTAGGGGTCCCAAACAGTCAGTTCGAGATGCCAGTTCCCACAAAGTTCCCAATCCCAAACAGACCAGGCCTAGCTGCTGGTCTCCGGGAGGTTCCCTGCGGGTGAAGGTCAGGCCTACTGGTCCCAAACAGTCAAGCCAAGATGCATGTCTCCGCAAAGTTCCCAATCCCCTAATTTTAGTTTTTAAAGGAATCTCCACAATTGTAGGAGACAACCTTGGTGACTTCCCTTGAATGCAGAACAATTTCTTTGGCATTAGTCAAACCAAACCCTGTCTCCATGTACTCATATGTACAGAGCTGGCTATATTATTTCCTTCTCCCTTCAATTGGCTCTAAGCAAAGCAAATAAGGCTAGGTAAAGTACTGATAAGTAATCTGTAATGGTAGCTGGCAGCTTCATGTCCCCCTTACTGTGTTCCCTATAAAATGGTTGAGTACAGCATAGTAGCATAGCCAAATAGCTCTAGGAATATCAACTGGATTTGAGCTAAAATATAAGAGGCTATGACTTCCCAGGGCACAAAAGTTTATGTATCAGAAACTAAAACAACAGTCCCCCAAAACCATTAAAATGCTACACGAATTGAGATATGCAGATTGGTCTTTCTGCATGTCATTCTCTCTTCATATTGCAGAGGTACTTGCTCTTCACCTGGTCAGTGCAGCTCAGCTTGTTCATGTAGTTTCCATTATCCACATTGTCACTCATCCTTGAGCCACTTCCTTCTTCATGAGATAATAAATTCTGTGGGAGATCTTCAATCAAGGCCTTTTTGTTTTGTGTATCTCTACCTAGAATGGACTCAGGATTCCTTGGCTGCACACTCATAACTATGAATATGTCCTAATGTTTTATTTTCACTAGAGGTTGCACGGGAAGTGATAGATTAGCATTAATTCACCAGTATTACAACAATGTATCAATGGGATTACAAATATAATTTTGTGGACCCTGAGGAGAATGAGATAAGAGATTAAAATATTACCAGAAATTATAACATACAGTATTGGGTATACAGTACATATTGATTTCCATAGTGGTTGCACCTTTCTACATTCTCACACAGTGGAAAAGTACTTCTTTTTCCCCTCAGTCCCTCCAACATTTGTTATTAGTTGAGTTTTTGATGATAGCTATTATTACTGTAGTGAAATGGAATCTCAATGCTGTCTTAATTTGCATCTCTCGAAGGACCAATGGTGTTGAACATCTGCTCATGTATTTATCTGTTACTTGTATTTCTTCATATGAGAAGTGCATATTCATCTCAGATGCCCATTTGTGGATTGAGTCTTTGAATTTGAGATATCTGATTCATTTAAATTTTTTTATATGCTCTAGATATAAGCCCTTTGTGTGTAGAAAAGGTGAGTATAATTTTTCCCATTCTGTGGGTTATCATTAACTTTGATAGTGATTTCTTTTGTTGTGAAAAAGCTTTTTAATAAGGTGAGATTCCATTTTTAGAGCATTTATGCTATTTTCCAGCAGTCTGGGTTTGTTTATGAACTATCTTCTTACACATATGTCTTTCAGATTTATGCCTATTTTCTCTTACAGCAGATTTCCTATTTATTTTAATATTTAGATCTTTGATTCATTTTGACTTTAGTTTGTTGCATAGTGGGAGACATAGATCTAGTTTTAGTCTTTGGAATGTGGAGAGCCAGTTTTTCCAGCACCATTTATTAAAGAGACAAGTTTTTCTTCCAGTGAACATATTTGGCTCCTTTGTCAAAGGTAAGGTGGTTTAGTGTGTTTAAATATGTGTGTGCATCTTTTATTCTGTTACATTGATCCTCAGTCCTGTTTCTTTGCCAATACCATGCTGTTTAAATCACAGTACCTTTGTAGTATAAGATGTGAGAATGTGATGTCACCTGGCTTGCCTCTATTGCTCAGGATTCTTTTTGCTATTCTAGGTATTTTCTGGTTCCAAATAATTTCAGGAATGTTTTATCTACATTTGTAACATGTTAAGATGATTGGGATTGCAGTAAATCTCCCTAAAAAATTTTGGAGTATGGTCATTTCACTATGTTGTTCTTCCTATCCAAGAGCAAGCAATGTCTTTTCATTTCTTGATATCTTCTTCAATCTCCTTTTTTAGGATACTTTAGTTTTCACTATGCAGAACTTTCATTGTATTCAATAATTTTGATATTTTTATTGGCATTATCATTTAATTGTATTTACTGTTTAATTTTGTCTTTAATTTCTTCTGTGTCCCATTGAATGTTCAGTAGGGTGCTGTCTAATTTTCATGTGGCAATATACTTTTTGTGTTTTACTTTGTTGTTCATTTCAGGTTTCATTGAGCTATGGTCACATAGCATAAATGATATGATTTCAATTCCTCTACATTTACTTAAACATGTTTTGTAAGCTAATATATGATCTGTTTTGGAGAACAGCCCATGTGCATTTGAAAATAATGTATATTATGATATTTTGGGGTGAAATACTGTATAGATGTCTATCAGTCCATTTGTACACAAGCTTGGCTTAATTCTAATATTTCTTGGTTTAGTTTTTCATATAGTTGAGATATCCATTTGAGAGAGTGGGATATTAAGGTTCCCTACTAACTATATTAGTAATTATTTGGTATTTCATGTCAATTAATATTTGTTTTATGTAATTGGATGCACTAGTGTTTTGTGCATATTTATGACTGTTATCTCTTCTTTTAGAGTATTCTCTTAATGAGTATGTAGTGACCTTGTTAGTCCTTTTTGATTAGCTTTGATCAGTTTAGGCTTAAATATTGCATTGTCTGAAAATAGATAGAATAGATACCCTTGCTTTTTTTCTGGATTCCTGTGGCATGGAAAATTGCTTTCCATTCTTATACTGTAGTCTATGAATTTCTTTTTTGGCTCAATGTGTTTCTTTTTGGGTTAAATGCATTTCTTTTGGGATTAAATCTGTTTCTTGAATGCAGTATATAGTTGGACCTTGCTTCTTGCTTCTTGTTTTCTGAGATGAAACACATGTCACCATGATGTATGATCTCTTTAATGATTAATTAAATTCTGTCTTCCAGTATCTTGTTGAGGATTTTTGCATTTACATTCATTAAAGTGATTGGCCTTCAGTATTTACCTGGTTTTGGATGAGTACTTACCTGGTTTTGTAGTACTTACATGATTTTTATTTTTTATGTTGAACCATCCTTGCATTTTTGGGATAAAATATATGTTGCAATGGTGTGTGATCTCTTTAATGATTTATTGCATTGTTTGTCATTATCTTGTTAAAGATTTTTACATTTACATTCATTAAAGCGACTGGAGGAGTAGTTAATATGCTTTTATAATCAGAGTAATGCTAGCTTCCAGGAATTGTTTCGGAAGTAAACTTTTGCTATCAAATTTATTAAAGATTTTGAGGAATAATGGCATGAGATCTTCTCTGAAGTCCTCAAAGATTTCACTGGTGAATATGTTGGATCCTAGGTTTTTCTCAAGTGAAGATTTTTTACTGCTATTTGAAGTTCATTAATTGCTACTGGATTATTTATTGTTTTATATATTCTTGTATCAGTTTTTGAAATTCACATATATTCTGAGATATATTTATTTATTTCAGATTCTCCAATACTGGAGTACAGGTTTTCAAAGTTACAAATAATCTTGTGAATTTCAGCAGTGTTTTTGTGAGTTCACATTTTAATATCTAATTGCATTGACAACTGTTTTCTGTCTTTTTTGGTCAAATTTTCTAAGGGTTTTTTTGTGTTGCATATTAGTTTTAAGAACCAACTGATTCTTTGTATGTATGTTAGCCTCAATTTCATTAATTTCTCCTCTGATCTTTATTTTGATTATTTGGGTTTGGATTATTCTTGTTTCCCTATGAACTTGAGATTCATCTTTATGTTATTTATTTCAGCTCACCCTGTTTTTCTAAAGTGGACATTCATAGATATAAGCATGTCTCCTGATACGTTTTCAAGTGGTAAGTAAACCACACTGATTTGTGTGCTAGATATAGGCAGTGGAGCCATGAGAAGAAAGTCAACTAGTCCAGCAGGTCCTGGTACCTCATACTGGAATTATTGCTTGGTTTTTGGAACTATGTAATTTCTCCTTTTATTTTTTTCTGTCAACTCTTAATTATTTAAGAGCATCTTATTTAATCTCTATATGTTTGCATAATTTCTGTATTTTTTGTAAATTATTTCTAGTTTCATTGCACTGTGATCTGATAATTTGCATGAGATAATTTTGATTCTTTCATATTTACTTAAGCATATTTTAAGTAGGGTAGTATGTGGTCTATTTTTGAGAAACTCCCATATGCCGCTGAGAAAAATATGTGTGTTCTGTAGTGGGAACACTCTGTAGTTATCTTTCAAGTTCATTTCTTCAAAGGTGCATTTCACGTTTGATATTTCCTTTTGGGTTTTTTTCCAAATGATCTGATTTATGATAATGGCATATTAAGGTAACCCATGATAATTGTGATGTAGCTTATTTGATCTTTAATATCCAGTAGTGTTTGTTTTATGGAAATTGAATTCATTGTTGTGTAGTGCAAATATATTTAGAACTGTTACATCTGGGTGTTGAATTGTTCCCTTAACCAATTCGTAGTGACCTTGATTCCCTGTTTTGATAAGTTTGGGCTTTAAGGTCACTTTGGTCAAAAATAGCATAGATAATCCTATTTGATTTTGGGTCGCTGTTTCATGGAATATTCTTTTCCATCTATTGATTTTGTTCTATGAAGTTCTTTGTGGATTAACAGTGCTTTGTATATACAGTGTACCACTGAGATTTATGTATGTATGTATGTATGTATGTATGTATGTATGTATTTGTACTACTGAGGATTGAACTCACAACCTTGCCTTCACAAGGCAGATGCCTATGCTGTTGAGCTAAATCCCCAGCCTGAGTTTTATTTTTTAATACAACTTGCAAATATGTCTTTTGATGGGGAGTTGAATTCAATCATTTTGCTTCATTTCTCAGCATCCATGGTACAATTATTCCATTAGTCTTTCTCACATCATTGGTTTCATTGTCTTTTCCCAGGATATTCTTGCTATTTGGGGTTTATTTATTTATTTAAGGTGATCTTTCTGGTTGAAAGACCTTCTTTCTCTATCAAATTCGAAAGACAGTTTTGCAGGATTATCATCAAGTTGTTTTCATTTAGGGGTTGAAACACTTTAGGGTTTCCAGGATTTTAAGAATTTTGTCAAGAAGTGTCCTGTAATTGTCATGGATTTACCTTTATAAGTGATACATTGCATTTCTCTAGCAGCTTTTCAGTTTCTATTCATGTGTTGGATTTCTGGAATATTGAACAATATGTGTTGTGGAGAATTTTCATGGTCTTGAATTTTTGGGGTTATATATATCTTGCTTATCTGTATATAAAATCATTTCCTGATATTTGAAAAAGTTTTCTACTATTTTGTAAAAAGAATTTTTATGTTAGTTATACTGATTTTATCTTAATTTCAATTAATTTTAGTGAGTCTTCTTTGTGTTACCTAACAGATCTTGGATACATTTTCCATGGTATCTTGTTATTTTTAAGGTATCACTCAGTGCATGATCATATGCATCAGCACTATATTCCATTTGTCACCCTTTGTGCTCACATGAGTCACTTTAATTTAATTCAATAATTCTTTCCTTGGGTTTGTTTGATACATTTTCATGTACTCTAGTTCTTTGCTCAATTGGTTTCATGCATTGTAATTTTCTATTAGCTTCAGTGACTTTTATTAGACCTTTCTGTAAGCTCATTCACTGTTTTAATTATTACATCCATTATTGGCTTATTTACATCATCTTTCTGGCCGTGAAGCACCTTATTTGTGACTTTTTTGTTTCCTCTTTTATCATTTCACATAATTCAGTTTTTTACTTCACCTTCATTAATGCCAAATATATTAGCTTTAGGAGACTTGAATCATTTTGTTGCCTTGCTTTCTCATGTTGTGTGTGTGTGTGTGTGTGTGTGTGTGTGTGTGTGTGTGTTTATACACCCACATGCATGAACCCATTGAAGTTTGCAGGTCAATTATAGTGGGAAGACTTTGTTGTTAGTATGCAAATCTTTTTAGTCAGTGTCTACTTTTCAGTGACACACTCTGTCTCTGGTTAACTTTAGACTTTTGCCTCTGTCCCAAGATCCAAACATTTATTTAATTTGAGAGGGGAGGATGCAGCACAGTCGGCCCAGCACTCAGTTATCTAGAAATGCTTTGCAGTATTATTGATGCCACAAAGACAAATTACAGATTTCCATGCAGTAAGAACCAACTAATAACAACAATTATGCCTCCCTGGTGCTAGCAATGAAATCAGAAACAATAATACAGTCAAAGACAAAGTAGATATTGACATACCACAAGAATCAATAATATCTACCACTGAACCACCCTTAATAAGAAAGAATTGGTTCAAAATTATATTGTAGGCACAAAGAAAAATCAGATATTGACATACAGTATCTACTCAGTGCAACAACTATACTACTACTAAAAATAGAAAACAATTCAACAATAGCATAACTATCTGCATACCTAAAGATTAATGAAACCTACTAGTAATGCTAATAAAAATTGTGGGGATAGGGAAAAAGAAGTCAGAGAATTAAAATTTGAAAATAAAGAAAAAGAAGTAAGGGGACAAATATCGAAATAAATGATTTTATTAAGAAATAAAAAAACTAATAGATAAAATAATGGAAAAAATACTCAAGAAAAGAAAGAACAGAGAAAATATAAAAAGAGAGATATAAAAAGGAAAAAATCAAAACCTTCCAAAGTGAATGAAAAAAAATTAGTCTAAAAAATTTTCTTGCTGGTTGGGCTTCACCCAGTCACCCTTAGGCAGATGGGAGCCTCTGTGTGTAGAGTTGCATGACCTCAAGCCCTTAACTGTGATCCCTACTTAGCTTTGTAGCCACCAGACTTTGCTTGGAACCTAGTAGGGCTTCATCCAGCATCCTGAAATAGTATAGGACCTTTGGGTCATCACTCAGGTCCTGGCTGGGCACTACTCAGGAACCACCAGGTTAGCAGGAGCTGCCAGAGTGTTGAATGGTGTAAACTGAAGGCTTTCCATAGCAAACTGTACCTAGCTGTGCAGCCCTAAGACATTGCACAAAACCTGGTTGGTCCATTCTCAGTGACCACTGAAGCTGGGGAGATTTGGTGCACGACGTGGCATGAGCTGAAGGCCTGCCCAGTGTACACCACAAACCATTCATCCTTAGTACAACACTCAGAACCCTGTAAAGCCCAGTTAAGTGTACCCATGCAGCAAGAGAGCTTCGGTGAGCCACGTGGCATGTGCTGATGTCTACCCAATGCATCCATCCCCATTTGGGGAGATATGCAGTGTCACTAAAGACATGATAAGGACTGCCTAACATGCCACAACTCAACTGGGGAAACTTCCTGTAATATAGACAGCCATCTTAAATCCAACAAATAACTGAGACTTTGCATTCAGCAGCCCCAGGAGAATACAGGAAAATGACAAATGGAAGGGGCAAAATACAATTACAAATCTGGAGCTCATTCCAAACAAGCCTAGGAGGGAGGGACATAGAAGAAAATGTAAGCCAAACATTGTAAATTTCTGAAATGATAATAACTGAAGTAAAGAAACAACTCCATGAAGCTATAAAGACACTATAATCAGAAATAATCTCCCAGGTAAAAGAAGAATGAAAAAACAATGAAAGAAATGCTGAAAACATTGGAAGAAGACATAGTTAAAAAAGTAGAGGAACATGTTGAAATGACTGAAATCTTGAATGAACAATATAAGAAATAAAAAGAATGCATGAAGCAAATTCAAAGAGATATCGAGGAAATAAAAAATTCAATGGAAAGCTGGCAAAACCATCTCAATGAATGTGAAGATAGACTTTCAGATGTCAAAGACAACATTGCAGCTACTGAACAGGAAAGGAAAGATCTTTTAAAAAAATAACAAGGAATCAGGAAATAAAAATTCAACAATTGCAAGATGATGAAAGTAAAAAAAATATATAAGATTAATAGGTGTAAATGAAAAAAGTGACAAAGAAAATGACACCAAAATAATATTTACAGAAGTAATAGCTGAAAATTTTCCAAACATGGGAAAGGAAACTGACACACAGATAAGTGAAGCATATCAAACTCCAATTAGCCATAACCAAAATAAATCTACACCCAGACATATAATAATCAACATCCCAGAAATTCCACAGGACAACAGAATATTAAAAGCTCATAGAGAAAATAAAATCACCTACAAATTAAAGCCCATCAGAATCACAGCAGACTTCTCAACACAAACAATAAAGTTAAGAAGACCATGGAGGGAAGTTTTTCAAATTGAAAATGACTTCCAACTCAGACTGATGCACCCTGCAGATGTATCCTTCCAAATCCGTGGAGAAATATGGTATTTTGATGGTGAAGAACTTCATGACCACGAAACCAACCCTGAAAATAATACTGAAAAATATTCTAGATAGACAAAAATATAACTACAACTTTAAGAACACCAACAGAAATAAACCACCAGGCAGTTCAAACAATTAAACAAAGAAGAAAGATAAAGCACCAACAGCAGGAAGATAAAATGACAAACATAAACCAATATATATTCGTTATAACCATTAATGTACATGGTCTCAATTCACCAACTAAAAGAAACAGGCTGGTAGAATGGATCAAGAAACACCATTCAACCTTATGCTGTATATAAGAAATTCATCTAATAGAAATTAAATTCATAGACTGACTGAAAGTCAAAAGATGGAAAACAATACGTCATGCAACAGGAACTCCAAAAATAACAGAGTTAGTTATTCTGTATGAAGGAAATGTAAACATCAAATCAAGAATCATGAAAAAAGATAGACAGTCACAACTTACTGGTTAGGGTAAAAGGACAAGAGGAAGAGATAACAATGTTAAGTATATATGCACCAAATATGGGAGCACCTAGCTACTTAAAACAAATATTAATAGAAACAAAAAATCAAATAAGCAATAATATAATTATAAGGGGAGTCCTTAACACTCCTTTGACACAAAGAGACAGACCAAGGAGGCAGAAAATCAGCAAAGAAATAAATGAACTGAATCAAACTTGTGAACAAATGGACTTCATAGATGTGTACAGAGTGTTCCACCCAACAAAAACAGAATATACATTCTTTTGTGCTTCACATGGATCCTTCTCTAAAATAGACCATATACTATCCCAAGGAGCATGTTTAAGTAAATGCAAAAAATTGAAATTATTCCATCTATATTATCTGACCACAGTACCATAAAACTTGAAATTACTGACAAAAGAAACTGCACAAACTCCATAAACACATGAAAATTAAATAATACAATCCTGAACAAACAATGGGTCACAGAGGAAATTAAATATTATCTAGTAGTAAACAAGAATACAAATATAACTTACGAGAACCTGTGGGATGCAATGAAAGCAGTCCTCAGAGGAAAACGTTTTGCAGTGAATTCCCACATCACAAAAACAGAACACAAATAAACAACCTGATGCTACACCACAAACATCTAGAAAAAGAAGAGCAAGTCATGCCCCAAGCCAAAACAAGGGAGGAAATTATAAAGATCAGAGCAGAAATCAATGCAATAGAGACGAAAAAAATAATACAAAGAAATAAAGAGACAAAGAGTAGGTTCTCTGAAAGAATAAATAAAATTGATAAGCCACTAGCCAATCTTATTTTAAAAAGGAGAGCAAAAAACTTCAAATTCATGCAATAAGGAAAGAAAAGGGTGAAATCACTACAAACCTTGTGGAAACACAGAAGATCACCAATACTTACCAAGGAAAAATTTACTCTCATAGTTTTGATAACACAAGAAATGGACAGATTCCTAGGAACATGTGACTTACCCAAGTTGAATCAAGAGGCTGTAAAACTTTTGAATAGTAAAATTTCAGTTAATGAAATTGAAAATATAATTGGGACCTTACCAACAAAGAAAACCCCAGGTCCTGATGGATTCACTGCTTAATTCTACAAGAAATTCAATGAAGACTGAGTGCCAACACTCCTCAAACTCTTCAATGAAACTGAAAGCATAGCAGTTTTTCCTAACGCATTCCTGGGAGCAAATATTACACCAATAACAAAACCAGAGAAAGACCAAACTAAAAAAGATAGCTAAAGGTCAATCTCCCTAATGAACATAGATGCAAAAATTCTCAAAAAATATTGGCAAACAGAATGCAACAAATCATCAAGCAGATTATACACCATGACCAAATGCAATTCATCCCAGGAATGAAGGGATGGTTCAACATATGCAAATCAATAAGCATAATGCATAATATCAACAGAAGCAAAGATAAGAATCACACGATTATTTCAATAGATGCAGCAAAAACTTTTACAAAGTCCAAAACTCATTCATGATAAGAATCCCATGAAAAATTGGAATAGATGGATTCTACCTAAATCTGCTAAAAAGCCATCTATGACAAACCAACAGCCAGCATCATATTAAATCAAAAATTGAAATCTTTCACCCTAAAATCAGGGAAACCAGGATGTCCACTATCACCACTCCTATTCAATATAGTGGTGGAAATACTAGCCAGAACATATAAACAAAAAGAGAGAAATAAAAGGAATAAATATAGGAAAAGAAGAGGTTAAAGTATCATTATTTGCAGATGACATGATATTCTGCATAGAAGATCCCCTAAATTCCACTGAAAAACTTGTACATGAAATAGCCAAATTCAGTAATGTAGGAGGATACAAAGTCAACACTCAAAAAACAATACCATTCCTGTACACAAACAACAAACTCACTGTGAGAAAAGTAAGAGAAACCATGCCCTTGACAGTAGCACCAAAAGAATGAAATATTTAGGAATCAATCTAACAAAAGAAGTAAAAGATCCCTTCAGTGAAAATTACTGTACTCCAAAAAAGAAATTGAAGTGGATCTCAGAAAATGAAGTCATTCCTTGTTCATGGATATGAAGAACAAATATTGTGAAAATGGTCATTCTTGCAAAATTGTTACACAGATTTAATGCAATTAGAATCACAATACCATTAGTATACCTCACAGATCTAGAGAAATCATTCTTAATATTCATCTGGAACCAGAAGAGACCTAGAAGAGCAATGGCAATTCTGGGCCACAAAGGCAAGGTGGGATGCATCACGATCCCTGACTTGAAGTTACACTACAAAACTACTGTGATAAAATCAGCATGGTACTGGAATAAAAACAGACCTGAAGATCAATGGAATAGATTAGCAGATACAACAACTACAAACACACTCAGCCACCCTATCTTTGAGAAAGGGGTCAAACATGTTCACTGAAAGAAAGATAGTCTCTAATAAGTGGAGCTAGAAAAATTGGCTCTCTATATGCTGAAAACTAAAACTAGACCTATGGCTATCACCATGTATTAAAATCAACCTGAGTCAAAGATCTAAACAGTAAAACTCAAACACTAAATATGCTGGAAGACAAAATAGGTAGAAATTTTGAAGACATATGGGTTGACAGAGAATTCATGAACAAAAATCAAACTGCATGGGAAATAATTCCCTGAATCAACAGGTGGGATCTCATCTTATTAAAAAATTTTGCATGTCAAAAGAAATCTCCAACACAGTCAAAAGAAAACCCATGAATTGGGAAAACATTGTAATGAACTGTCCCTCAGACAAAAGGCTTCTATCTAGAACATATAAAATTAAAAAAAAACATCAGGCCCCCAGAATTCAAGGCCCCAATACAAAAATGAGTATCTGAGAAGAACACATTTCTCAGATGAAGAAATACAAATGGCAAATAAATACATGAAAAAATGTTCAACAGCATTGGTCATCAGATAAATGCAAATTAAAACAACACTGAGATTCCATCTCTCCCCAGAAAGAATAGCCAAGATCAAGAAATCCACCAGTAACAAATGCTGGAGAGGCTGTGGTGAAAAAGGATCTCTTTTGCACTGTTGGTGGGAGTGTAGATTGGTGCAACCACTGTAGAAATTAGTCTGGGAGTTCCTCAAAAAGCTGGGACTGGAATTCCCATTTGACCCAGTTATTCCAATTCAGGGGATATTTCTTGAAGAACTGAAAATATCATACCACTGTGATATATGTGCATTCATGTTTATAGCAGCACAATTGCTAATAACTACACCTTGGAAACCACCCAAATGCCCATCAACTTAAGAATGGAGAAAAATGATGTGGTATTTTTATGTGATGGAATACTACTCACCTATAAAGAAGTACAACAATGAGGCTTTTATAGGTAAATAGATGAGACTTGTAACCATAATCATAAGTTAAATAAATCAAACACACATGTGTAAATACAGTACTGTCTTCCTAGTGTAAGAGACTGAAAGAGTAAATAAGATACAAAACTTTAATAAATATTGTCAATGGGTAAGAAATGGTTCAAAGAGGAAAAAATAACTCAGGTAAAAGGAGAAACAAAGGAAGAGAGAAGAAAAAAGATATAAATTTGTACATGTACACTTAAGATTATTAAGATGATTGTACTACCAATTCTATTAGTTCTTGGACCAAAAAGTTAACTTCAATATGTTAGATTAGATCAATATTTCATGATTATATCTGGTAATTCAAATAAGACATTTGATGATAACTAAGCAAAACAACAAAATTATTTGTGTTCCTACCACCTAACTTTAAAAGCCTACATTGTTATTGTTTTGTGCTTTTTGTTATATTTATTTATTTTACTCTTGCTTCTTATTTTTCTTATACTTTGTTTTCTTTTGTTTTCCTCCCTCTAATACAGAAAGGATAGATGTACAATTTTGTGTTTATATATGCCTAGAACTTCACCTAAAGTGTTTACAAGAATTGATCTTAGTATGTGTGATAGCATGAACAGCTTTCCTGAAGAAAATGAGACATCATGGTAGCCATTGCTGATTTCCTATCATTTTGTTTTGAAGTCTAGTAATGCTTTTATTATTGGTTTTGATTGGTTTTAGTCTGCTTTCAATTATTTGATTTCAACATGTGTGAAGGTATGGACAGCTATTTTGAAGAAAATAAGAGACAATATGGTAGCCACTATTGATTTCGTATTGTCTGGTTTTGAAGACCTAAAGGTTCTCATTTGTTGGTTTTGACTGCTTTTATACTATTTTGTTTTGTACTAATTTATTGTATGTGAAAGTAAGGAAAACTATTTTTAAGAAACATGAGACATTATGGTAGCCACTGTTCATTTCCTGTTGTCTTGAAGTCCTGCGTTTTTTGCATTGTTTTACTGTGATCTGTTATGTTTTTGTTTGTTTGGTTTTGTTTCTTTGTTTTGTTTCATTCTTTTTGAAATATTTTTTTCTTCCATGCTTTTGAATGACTGGGGTCTGCAGTAATGACCTACACCAGATATCAGAGATGGCTAATGAGTCACTACTAAGACCTATTTTGTTCCCACACTCACGATTTAGTGTCTGAATGTTGAATCTTGTCCTGCCTTCCAACATGCAGTCGTAAGTCAGCAGTGTCCACCCTGCAGTAGTAGTCACTCCAACATCACCTAGTTTCCATGTCCTCCTGTGTACCCCCAATCATGGCTTTTTTCTCCTACCTTTATGGCCTTTGCACTTATGAGGTGCCCTCCCTGTACATAAACTCCAGGATGCACTGTCTGAATGGAAGTGAATCCATGACTACATTAGCAGATAAAGTAAGCAAACAGACCAATGAGCTCTGTGCTGGATATAGATGATGGAGCTAGTTTAGGGATGTTGGTGTTGGGGTAGAATTGTTTAATGGATTTACATTTAGCACTTTCTGACCTAGCCCTTTCCAAAAGCCTTGCATGACCAGTTTGACTTTTAAACTCAGAGGGACCTTCCAGCCTGAACTTAAAATTCTCAGTTGGGTATATGTGTAGCTCATGCCCTCTTTGCATGGTCTTGAGGCCTTCTTCCATCCAGTCACTATGACAGCATGACACCAGAACCCAGAAATATAGCTGTTTTGTAGTTCAGTCTTAAACATTAAACTTATTCCCAGAATGTGTCCTGATTAAATACTCTCAAATATGGCTGGCAATGCACTAGATTTCTTTTCCAACTCTAGCTTACCATGCATAAGGAGACATTTTTAAAGCAAACCCAACACTGTTTTTGTAGTTTACAACAATCATGGGTTTTTTGGGGGACTAGTGCTGCCACCTTGATCTGTTCTTCATTTCTGGGTCTGCTAATCCTCTACAGGTTTACCTCACATCAGTGAAAATAGGTCTCCCTCCCTGAGACCTGGGGTAAGCTTTCCAGATTGTTTAATTTTCTGTGCACTGTGTTCCATTTCTTCTGCTTCTCTATGGTTTCTAGTTTTCTTGTCAGCCTCTCTTTTTCTCTTCTCCAAATTTTTGTTTTTCCAGATGTCTCAGTTGCAGTTCAGAGAGGCCATATTTTGCTGGTGGTTGCTGCTCTGGCATTTTTAATGCTCCCTTGACAAACCACTGTCAAATAATGGTATATAATGGACACTTTTAGACAACATTTAATACCAACAGAATATATATTCATCTCAAGTTTACATCAAACATTCATGGGCATAGAACTTATTATGGGACATAAAACATTAAGCAATAAAATACAGAATTTCTTCTTTTCCAAAAATTATTTTATATTTAATAAATAGGAGATAGGTGATCTAGACTGTACAGATTTGATTGGAAAGGTTACTGGAAGTATAAAAGTCTCTAGTATCACTTTACATACATTTCACATAACTGAAATATTCCCTTGTCTTTAAAAATATTGTTCTTAACAAAATATTAATTAAGGGTAACTTACCTAAAAATAAGCATACAAACATCAGCTCTCAAACCACAGTGGAATTAATCTAAAAATCACCAAAAGAAGGCATAGTATCACATGCCTGTAGTTTCAGCTACTCAGCAGGTGGAGATGTGCATAGCTTGAGGCCAGATGTTTAAGAATAATCTGGGAACTGGCACAGTCACTGTGGAAATCAGTGTGGAGATTCCTTAAAAAACTGATTAGAGTTTCCATTCAACCCAACTATTCTCCTTCTGGGTATTTTCCCAGAAGAATTAAAAACATTATACCACAGCAATATATGTCCACCCATGTTTATGGCAGCACAATTTATAATAGCTCAATCTTGGAAACAACTCAAATGCCCATCAACCAAGGAATAGATAAAAAAGATGTGGTACCTTTACACAATAGAGTACTACTCAGCTATAAAGAAGGAAAAACTTGAGGCTTTTATAGGTCAATAGATGCAATCTGAGGCCATGCACATAAGTGAAATAAATCAGACTTACACATGTAAATATTATTTTGTCTCTCTAGTGTGAGAAGTGCAAAGAAGTGTAAGATACAAAATATACAGTAGATATTGCAAAAGGGGAAGAAACTGCCCAAAAATAAATAACAATTGCAATGGGAAAGAGGAGAAAAGAAGGAAGGTCAAAGAAAAAATATACATACACAAGACAGCTAAGAAAATTACACTACTGATTTTTATTAGTTCATTGAAAAGAATATTTTGTGATTGTATTGTTTGATCAATTTTTCATGCTTATATCTTGTAATGTGAGCAACTACTTTGAAGACAACAATATTCGATAAATTAATCATTGTTAATCCCTTATTAGCTTGTTTGAAATTCTATATCATTGTTTTTATTGCTTTTCTCTTTAAAATAAATAAAAGAGACCCCTTTCCACCCAAAAAAGAACAGTCTGGGAAACCTAGTGAGACGCTGGGTTTCTCAAAAAAATAAAATCATAAAGACAACTAGAAAAATCTCAAAATATGTGGAGATTAAATAATACATATAAATAACATGTCAAAGAAAAATAACATTCTAGTAAAGGTAAAACTACGGAGATTAAAAAGAACAGTAGTTAGTAGGAGTTGGAGGAAAAGAGAAACAGGTAGCTCACAGAAGATTTTAAGGGTAGTTAAAATGTTCTATATAGTATTGTAGTGGTGGCCACAGTATATGTGATTATATATTCTTCCAAACCCACAATGTGCACAACAAGAAGAGTGAACATTAATAATAACTCTGAGATTTTGGTAACTAAGATGTGTCAATTTGGGCTTATTAACTCCAACAGATGTAGCACTCTGGTGGAAGATGTTGATACACTAGTAGTTTATGCATATGTCAGGACAGGAGGTATTTGGGGAATCTCTGAATCATCCTTTCAGGTATGCTGTTAATCTAAAACTGCTGTAAAAAGATAAAGTCTTTACATATGTTTTTAAGTTTAGGATTTGCATATTATCTGATACATGTCACAAATACTCAACTCTGCCATTACAATGCAAAGCAACCATAGATTATAGCTAAGCAAATGAATATTAATATGTTCCTATATAGCTTCATTTATAAAAACACTCCATGTGCCATATTCAGTCCATGAGTATAGTTTACCAAACCTGTATATACTTGAACTTGGTTTGTCTCTCTAGTTTTGGGCACTCAGTGCCATTCTTTGTATGAGTTGTCCCTATATAAGCCTTCAACTAGACCTTTTGTACACAAGCTACCTTAGAGGACTTAAGCAAAACTTACCACACCTAAAAGTGAGACATCACTTCCTACCAAACCTGTTTTTCTCACTGTAGCTTGTATAGTAGTGATTGACAACACTGTTCATCTAGGCATTGGTCTGGACTTCTCTCCCTCCTTATCTGCCATTGGTCAACAAATTTTGCTGATCCTCTTCCCCAAACAGTATTATATCTGCCTCTGGTACTTGCTCTCTTTATTCCCTGTCTAGGCCCAGACCCTTACTACTTCTTGGTTTGACTACTGTAATGTCTTCCAGCAAGACAGATTATTTGCTGTCCCCCAATTATGCTGTAATGTTTTACCCATCTTCACCACTATGTATTTCCTTTTGCCTGGTGCTCTACCCTTTTAACTCCTACTCCTACCTCTTATCTTTTACAGCTCCTACTGCAGTCATTATTCAAAATCAGGCTGAGACCATGCCTTTCATATTTATTGCCTATTTATTTATTCATATTCATGCCTTCATTGCCTCTTCAAAAGTACTTGTTTTAAACAAAATATCCTTGACAATCCCAAAATATACTTTCTAAGAACCTCAAATTCAAGACAAATTGGAAAATTTAAGTATCCATATCAGAACTTAGGGCTTTAATAATTGTTGTGTTAAATACTGAAACTTAAACTCTTCAGTAACATCATCACCTTAGTAACATGAATCTATAACCTAAGCTGAAAAATCCGTTATTACTTCAAAGATTCATTGCATGTATAACCATAAATCAAGAACAAGAACAACTTTTCAGAAAACCTCATTCCCACATGGCAGTCAATGTAAGTCAAATATGGACTCAGCAAAATTGCAATTTTTTGCTGAAAAAACCTTTGGGAATCATTAATACAGTGAGTGTCAAGTCCAAAAATATCAATATCCTACAGTATTTCTCCTATCATGTCAAAAGTACTACTGTTTTCATGAGAATGTGTGCTTCTTGGTTGTAGTCCACTGTTTTGTCATTCTTTTTATACCAAAGTTCACCTAATAGAAAGCAACCATTTTAAAGATGTTTGTTTAATTAAACTTACTCCTAATTGGTCTCCCTGATTTCAGATCAACTTTCTTTCCAAAATCCTGGCAGGTTTTTGTTTGTTTTTGTTTTTTATTTACAAAAACTTATCTCTGGTGTCACTCAGTTGCCCCCAAAACTTTTGATGGCTGTTTATAATCTTCTTTACAGGATTATGTCCCTGTACCCTGAGAGGGCATAGAAAACGTTTCACATCTCCTCAGCTTTATTCCCAGTCTCATCCTCACCCTTCCTTTTTACACAAGCTCTGTTCATGCCGCACTCACTGTTCCTAGAACACTTTTGGACATTATTTTTCATACTTTTGCAAATGCTGTTTTCTCTATTCAAAAGGACCTTTTGGTCTCATCTGCTTGGAAAACTCTTATTAATAAATCTCAATTTAAATATCATTACTTTTGTGGCTTTCCCTGGCACCTTCCAGAATCACCATCTCACTCATTTATTTTTCTGTATCATTATGTTTATTCTTAAAATATACTTAGCTAATTCTGCAGGGAGAGGGGAGAGGGGAGGGATTGCTGTCAATGGACTTACCCCAGCAGTGACTGCAGCACTACGTGTTAAGCATGTTGTTCAAGCAGCAGAGAGAGGATAGGTCTGGATGACCTTTAAGTCACAAGATGCAGTGGTACTCATTTTTCACGCTGTATATGTACTCTTTGGAGGGGGTACAGAGAGGGAGATAAAAAATGCAGGACACAGGAAGACAGAGAAAACAAAATTGGAGAGCAGAGGCTGGATGTAGTGCAGTAACAGAGAATGGGGAGGACCCAAAATTCTGCTTTACAATTTTGCAGAGACTCAGCCCGGCATCTAAAACTGAAGCAAAGGGGGATGGGGTGGGGAAGTGATGGGCGTAAAGGGGACGGACTGCAATCCCTCTGAGTGTGCTCAGCCTCAACTGCCTGACCGATCGCTTCCCATTCTAACAGGGCCACTTTCTCCCCAATGCGACTCCTGCCTATTGTGTAAGGCAGGATGGAGTCAACAGTGCAGCCCCACAGGTGGCACTAGCTAAGTTGGAAGGTTCCCGCCAGGCTATGCAGTGGAGCGCCGCACAGCGTGCCTTCCAGCCTCCTAGCCACCGCCCAAGCAGTCCCTACCCAGCGCCAACAGACCTGCTCGGTCGATCTTCGAGCCGAAGATGCGGCGAGGGTGGAAGATGGCTCTGTCTGGTGGGCTGCAGTGCTGCCGCCGGGTACTGTCCTGGGTGCCAGTGCTCGTTATTGTCCTCGTCGTGCTCTGGTCCTACTATGCCTACGTCTTTGAACTCTGCCTGGGTAAGTGGGGCTGGGCACCTAAGGTGGGGAAATTATGCTCCAGCATAATCGTCTGCCCTACCCTTTGTACTGGTGCCCCTGTGTTCTCAGCCCTCACTCTGCTGTTCTTTCGCTGCCTCTACCCAGCCTCTGGCTTTCCACCATATCTCTTGCGTCCTCCCATGAGACTCCCACCAGGTCGCCATCGTCTCCCACCTAGGAATTCTTCTCTTTGACCTACCCGCAATAATTTTCAGGTTATTACGCAGGGCCCCCTTTTCTCATGCAGGACAACCACTTGCTCCTGATGCTCTCCTCTTGGGGTTCTCTGTCTTTCCCATTTGAAGAAACCACATACCCTGTGTCCTGAAGCTGCTCACACTATGATTCCCATTAGTGCACCAATTGGGAGCCACATCATTTTTCCTCCTGCTAGAATCCTGCTAGGATTCTGTACTAGGGATTTGCTGTTAAGAATCCAAATATATTTCTAGACTGTCTTACTAGCTGTCTTACCCCT
Organism: Dolichotis patagonum; assembly: GCA_004027295.1. Classification (NCBI taxonomy): domain Eukaryota; kingdom Metazoa; phylum Chordata; class Mammalia; order Rodentia; family Caviidae; genus Dolichotis; species Dolichotis patagonum. Next base: position 20,999 of record PVJX010031147.1, read on the forward strand.
GCCCCCATTCAGATCCATCCTTCCGCACTCCTGTCTCCCTGGCTGAAATGCTTCATATATTCACCCACTTGTGATTCCCTCACAATACACGATTCTAAACCACTGAGGTCTCTCATTTTACATGAATACAAGATCTTCCATTCTCTTTTTTTGTAGGCTTTCCCACTTTCTTTAACTACTCTGATGGAATGGGGTTTCTACATAATTCTCTCCTTTCACACTACAGCCCTTGATTTTATCACACTGGGATTCCTTTAAGTCTCTTTCTGCTTTTTTTCTTGGATGAGTGGTCAACACTGTCCCATTAGGGGGGACCACATTGTTTTCTGATTCCTCATATTTCTGATTCCCCTGCTTTTCTCACATAATGATCCTGCCTTGTCACAGGTCTTCTCACACTATTCTTTTAATCCTTGTGAAAGTGTTCCCACAATTTCTATCCTATG
>PVJX010031148.1:0-21445 GCA_004027295.1 Dolichotis patagonum
CCCTTTCGTCAGGTTTTTGGTTCCTTCCATACAAGTATACAGTGTAATTCCCAGACCCTGTTCTTGTTGTTTAAGGCTCCTCTAGAGGGCGCAGGCTAGGAGCTTTAGCCCTCTTCAATAGGTTATCAGAGATTAGAGTTCACCCACGGGCAGTGTGCTCTACCTCCTCCCTTCTGGGCCAGTCAACCTTTGCAGGCCTTCACTGCTTCAGTGTGCACTGATCTCAGGGAAGTAACTGGGTCCCCGCCAGGGGCGTGGCCTAGTTCAAGCAGATTCCACCAATCCGCTCGGCGAGGGGAATAACCAGCTGAAGCCACTTCCTTATGGAGTTAGGGCTGTCCTGCCCAAATCCAACATATTGTCCAGTCGGTTTCCCCTTTCCCTTGGGAGGGTCTTATTCTCATCCCTCACCGTGTCCCTGAGAACTGCTGGATTGCCCGACCTCTGACTTCAGCGCTGCTGAGGTGGGAATTCACGGTGCCTCTGGGTGGGTCGTGTGCAGTGCCGGTCCTGGCGAGCTGCACGCCGGGGTGTTCAGCTCCAGGCTCCGGCGGCTCAAGCCAGTCGCTTTGGCGCGGATCCTTGTTCAGGTCGGGCGGAATTCAGGCGTCTCGAGGCGGGTGCCGTGCTCGCCGATCTTATCTTCACTAATAGTAGCCCCAGGACCTCTTTATTCGAGCGGGTTTTTGCGCTTTAGTTTCTTTCTGTGTTGTGAGAGTCTATCTCTCTCTGTTTGTGTCTCTCCAGGGTGTTTTATTCTGGCATTTGAGCTGTCTCTCTCAGAGAGGGTCTCTCTCCTGCTACCTACCAGTCCGCCATCTTGTCTCTTCTTCACTTAATGTTTTCAGGGTGCATTTGGTTTTTTTGGGTTTTGTTTTGTTTTGTTTTGTTTTGTTTTATTTTGTTTTGTACCAGGGATGGAACTCATGACCTTGCGCTTGCCAGGCAGGCACTTATGCCACTGAGCTAATAGGTGACCAAAATGCACCTTTTTAATGGCAGAGTAGCACTCCATTGTGTGGGGACAGCATGTCTTGTCCCAGGGTTGTCATGGGGGGGGGTGTGATTCCTAAGCCCTCCACTTCTGTGCTAACTGGGGAGATGAGGTGTGTAGGCCCACTGTGCACAGGACTGGGGCAGGACCCTGTGCACAGGACCGGGGCAGGGCGCTGGGCTGCTTCCCTGCTTGCCAACTGACCGTGGGTGGCTGTTGAGTTTCTCATCCACCCTGATGAGGCAGTGGCTCAGCCCGAGGAGGAAAGTGGTTTCCAGGGTCTGCAGGGCATGCTTCATGGTCTGCCTTGGTATGGCAGCCACCAGTCACCAAGCTGCACAGTTTGGCTTCGTTCTCAGAAACTCGAAAGCCAGAGGGAACCTATAAATGTGAATTATTAGCTAGGTGCAGTCTCACAGGGTTGGAAGCCCAGCTGGGGGCTTAGCAAAACTGTTCCAGGGACGTAGCTCCGAGTGGAGGTTCTGTGTTCAAGCCTGAGGACTTAAGAGAGAAAAGAGAGGACAAAGTAAGTGTCCTTGGGCAGCGAGTGTTTGCAGAATAGGAGGAAAAAAACCATCTCAGCCACAGGAGGGCCTGCTAGGCCAGCGTGCAGACTAGAGCCCAAGGCCTCTCTTTGGGCCTGGAGGTGGCCTGGGAAGCGCTGGGCTGTGGCTTCAGGTGTCCACCTGGGGGCAGCAGTGGGCCTTGGAGGGCAGGCCCTGGTGCCCTGCACAACCCACTGCCAGCCCAAGGTGGGTGCATCTAGAAACTGCATTCTACAGGGAAATTGAGGGTTCTCCAGACTCTGGTGACACACATTGTTCCCCTCAGCACCTTCGTGTTGGATGAGTTTAAGCGCAAGTACTCCAATGAGGACACCGTTTCTGTGGCGCTTCCGTACTTCTGGGAGCACTTTGACAAGGATGGCTGGTCCCTGTGGTTCGCAGAGTACCGCTTCCCGGAGGAGCTCACACAGACCTTCATGAGCTGTAATCTCATCACTGGTGAGAAGGGCAACTGCTGGGTGGTGCTGGGAGGCTGGGACTGGGGTCTCACACTACTGTGTCTCGCCTCAGGAATGTTTCAGCGGCTGGACAAGCTGCGGAAGAATGCCTTTGCCAGTGTCATCCTCTTTGGCACCAACAACAGCAGCTCCATCTCAGGGGTCTGGGTCTTCCGGGGCCAGGAGCTGGCCTTTACGGTGAGGAAGGGTCTGGGGTAGGGGATGGGCGGGGCCCCACAGTGGCCAACACTCTAACCACTGCCTACGCCTCGCCTCCCACAGCTGAGTCCCGACTGGCAGGTGGACTACGAGTCCTACACGTGGCGGAAACTGGACCCCGGCAGCGAGGAGACGCAGACGCTGGTCCGAGAGTACTTCTCCTGGGAAGGGGCCTTCCAGCACGTCGGCAAAGCCTTCAATCAGGGCAAGATCTTCAAGTGACCGTCGTTGCCATTGCCCAACCGCCTGCTCTGCCCCTTGGGAGGTGGGGTCATTAAAGGAAACTGAACACTGAACCTTTGGCCTTCCGCCTTCTGTTGGGGGGAACCCTGTGTGGTGCATTCTGCAGCCTCCTTTGTGGCACCTTCTTCAGCAAAGCTGGGCAGGTCAGGTCTGGGCTCTATCCAGGGAGGAGAGGGTATGCCTGAGGCACAGGTAGCTGACCTAAGTCAGGGTTAGGCGCTAGTCCCAGGAGCTTCCCACACCTTATGTCCTTGTTGCCCGAGTCCCTTGAGTAAGTAGGGCACTTGCACGGAGCCTGAGCATGCCCCCTGCTTCAGCTCTCCATTGCGGATGCACGTGGTCCTGTTGGGCATCTGCACTGCAGTTTCAGGAGCAAGGCTGCAGAGGGTGCTTCTTGCCAAGTCCTGGGTGTTGCCTGCCTGCTGGCCAAGCTGCATTACAGGACCAGGCAGGGAAGGCATCATCCAGTCTAGAGGGGCAGGCAGGTGGCGTTTTCTGGAAGTTGCAGACCCCTGCCTACTGGCCTAGCCCACTGTGGGTTAGTGCTGGGGTCCCTGCATCCACTGAGGAAAGAACAGGTGTTCAGACTGCAGGCACCAGTGGTTTCCACCTGTATGGTCCCAGGCCACAGTGTCAGTTCTTATAAGTCACCTGGTGCTCTGTGCAGCCCAAGATTAATAGTTTTCGGTTTATTTTACATCCTTTTAAAGAGATTGTTGGCCTTGCCTGTCCCAGAAAAGCACTGAAAGTGCTGGGGGTTTAGTTCAGCAGTGTGCCTGCTTGGGAAAGGCAAGGTTGTAAGTTTGATCCCCAGTACAAAAAAAAAAAAAAATGTTTTGGCCAGGGATTTAGCTCAGTGGCATAAGTGCCTGCCTGGCAAGCATGAGGTTGTGAATTTGATCCCCAATACCAAAAAAAACAAAAAAGCACTAAAGTTCTCCCTTTAAATCTTAACAGCTGGAATTAAAATCTGGAAAGAGGGCTGGGGATATAGCTCACCATACAGCACCTGCCTGGCAAGGGCAAGGTTGTGAGTTCGATTACTGATACCAAAAAAAAAAAAAAAACCTGAAGAACCAGACAGGAAAAGGGTTACCTGTAATGCCAGCCACTCTGGAGGCTCAGACAGGAAGATAGCAAATTCCAGGGCAGCTTAGCCCTGTCTCAAGAAGGGTCAGGAATACAGCTTAGTGGCAGGAGTGCCCTGGGTCAAATGCCCTCCACTGCAAACAAGTTAGATTCACTTTTTTTTTTTGTCTTCGAGATGGTCTTGCTATGTAGTTTAGACTGGCCTTAGGCTCACTTTGTAGCCCAGGCTAGTCTTGAATTTGGCAACAATCCTGCCTCAGCTTCTGAGTGCAGGGATTCCAGACATGCGCCACCATCCCCGGCTTCCATTCACATTTGAGGCTGATGCAGATCTTCCATCTTTGCTTAAAATGGGGCTGTTTTACCCCTCTGGACCCCTGGTCCAAGCCAGAAGCTGGCAACTTGACAGCCTTGGCGAGGGGCACGCACGGTGGACACCTGGACTCTACCGAGAGGATGGGTAGCTCTTGTCCCCGTAGGTCGCATCCAGCGGGATCTTGCTCGATCTGGAGCACCGTCTACCTGCCAGCCTCGCTGAACCTGTTGGGCACCTGGATTCCGTTTCCCACCGCACCTCTTGTGCAATCTTCACCCTATCCCCAGGAGCTGCAGCTTTGGGCAGAGGAGACGCGTTGTGCAAGATTTAGTTTGGACCAGACCTAAGCTGGGCCGGCAGGGTGGGAGTGTGGGGGGGAGGTGTTGGGTGCGGTGGTGCCTGGTGCGGGTCCCGCCTTCTCAGCCCAGGCTGCCCCGGAGCGGCTGGGGGGCTGGGATTGGAGCCCTCGCCTCTTAAGCTTGAGTGCAGCGGCAGATGTGGCGAGGGAAGGGGAAACACATCTGGAGGCGGTTCGATTCGCCCCACAAGCCTCGAACCGCAGTTACCAGTCTAGCCTCTTCGCTCCAGGCCCTGCCCTTCCCAGCCTGAGAAACCAATCGGAGCCCGCCCGTGGGTGGAGCTAGCCAATCGGAGCTCACACCATCAGACGTCTCCAGTTGCTGGGCAGTTTTCCCTGCATGCGGCGGGAGCATGTGTTGTGGCACACAGGACCCAGGTTCGCGCCCGTGGTGCAGGACCGGCTGGAAGAGGAGGGGCGCTGGCGGTGGGCCAGGTGCCGAGGACGCCGTGATCTCGGGAAACCAGCGGAATGAGGGAAGGAGGGGTGTTCTGCGCGCTTGCTGGGCGGCTCAGGGCCTCCCGAGGGGAGCCTGGGGCTGGGCTGCAGCTGCGGGCGGATCCGCGCTGAGCCGGGGAGAGCGCCAGGCTGGGCCTAGTTCAGCTGTAGACCAGCAGATGCTGGCGGCAAGCGGCGATTTATTTCAGCTTCGTTGGTAATCTTCTTGTCACTTATTAAAGTTAAAAGTCTTTAAAGTTATTCCAAGAAAGACCAAGGTTATCTTCTCGTGTCCTGTCCTAAGCCGGAGCCAGGCAGCTGCTGCTGTCCCTGCGGGAAATCCATCCGCTAGCGGCTGCCTACCCTGGAGGAGTGGGGAGGACGCCGCGGGGGGCACTCCTGATCACCTATGAAGCGGGGCTTCGGGGTGCCCCGATGCCCCGAAGGGGTGGGATCCTCAGCCCGCGCGGGGATGTGGCTCGGCGCCCCACCCTGTTCCTCTAAGGGTCCTGAAAGGTTAGAGAAGCGGCCACCTGCTCTGTCACTCTGTTCTGACCCTCTGGCATGGCTCCCGGTGCCCGTCATCTTACTCCAGCGGAATTCCTGGGATGTCCCAAGGCCGAGCACCTAGGTATGGCGGGAGGGGTCCTCTGGAATCCCTCCTGGAAGGCCGCATGCCTGAGCAGGTGTAGCCCAGCGGCCACCACCCCATGGCCCGGGCCTGTCCTGCCCCATGTCTCATGCCCCATGCCCTGTGCCCCGTGGCCGAGGGCCCAGGGCCGATGGCCTTCTTTGTTTTCCTGGTTTCCTCAGGATCCCGAGGGCAGCCCGGACCTGTTGACTTTCCCTCTTTTACACAATAGCCTGGGCGGGGCAAGGGGCGGGCCGCTGCCAGGCTTGGCTGTGTCTCTCTGCTCTCTGTGGAATGCGCTTCCCTCTCCGCTCCTCCCCACCTCGGCTGTCGTCCTGGGGAGGCCTCTGCTGCCTCAGCCCTTTGCAGCCTGGCTGGCTTTGCCGGTCGGTAGTGGACAGGACAGGGCTGGAGGCAGATGAGGGGGAGCAGGGCAGGGCCGCAGCTGAGGGCACTGGAGTTGCCATTCCGGTGGGGGAGTGAGGCAGCCAAGCAGCCCAGGGAGTGGAGAACATGAATGCAGGGCTGCATCTTGGAAGCCGCTGCTCAGGACGCAAGCTCAACTGGTGGCGGTGGTGGGGTGGTCAGCTAGTGGACCCTAGCTGTCACTGCTTCAAGATGCCACATCCCACCGGTGCTGATGAGTCACAGGGTGTTGGCATCACTCCTACTGTTGGGACAGGGATTACCAGACACACCCCCTTCGCCCACTTGCCCTGTCCTGACTCAGCCTCACAGAATGTAGCTGGCAGGGGCCATCAGGCCTCCCACGGTCCCACATTTTACCTGTGAATACAAGCAAGAGGACCACACCAAGGGTGCATCCTGCCCCTGCGTTCTGGCTGCCACCCAATAGCCTTCACCCCTAGACTAGCAGATCTGGGGCCTGGGGAGTGTGGGGATCCCCAAAGGCTCCCAGCCCAGTACCAGCGTGAGGGACGAGACATGGAGCAGGCTTTGGGGAAGGTGGGCTGCAGCAATGCCAGCTGGGAGGGTGGGCAGAGGACATAAGGTGCAGCCCAGATGGGGCTCAGGATGGGAACTCAGCAATTCGGTGACTCAGGCTTGGGCAGCCCCGGCCCTTCCTTCCCGCCCAGCCTGCTCTCCTTGGCTGGGTTGAGGAGGGCGGGGAGCCCAGGCAGTCTCCCTTCCCTAGAGCCAGGGGCGGGCAGAGGAAGTGGATGGGACGACAGGGAGGCAGATTCTACAGAGGGGGTAGAGGCCGCTGTCCTGGGGGTGGAAGCCTGCTGGGCGTGGCCAAGCAGTCCATTCCAGCACCCTCCCGCCTCTCTGGTTTCCTGCGTGGCCTGTCCAGGCCCAGCCGGCCCTGTGCTCTTCTGTCTCCCCTCCCTCTTTCCCAGCCCTTCGGTCCCTCCTGGCCCTTCTTTCCTCCAGTCTGGGGTGCATATTGCTCCTTTCGGTCCCTTGGTACCCATGACCCCCACCGGGCTACTTGCTTCTCTCTGCACACTGTTACTTCCCATTGCTGCCTCGACAGTGTTTCTAGCTGTGGGTCTGTACCAGTCTCTGCCTGGGCTATGCTGAGCTGGAGAGACGGTGTGACAGTTTCCCACCTGATTATTCAGGAGCCCCATGGGCCCTGGAGGTCTAAACCTGGTGGCACAGAGCTGAGAAGGATGATTTTACTTGGCTCCTGGTGTTTGGTTAGGGTGAAGAGTTTGGAGCCCGAAAACGGCTTGGGGTTGACGTGGGTTCCCGTGTCGCCCAGGAGTCTGCTGTCTGGTTGGGGAACAGGATAGATGCAGCACTGAGGAGTCATTTCTGGACTTTGGAGCAGGCCACACAGAAGGCTGCTCCTGGGGAAAAAAGCTGTTTGTAGAGACCACACGCAGACTGCTCATCCTGCTTCCTGTCAGGGCCACACTTCAGATATTACCACTGAGCCATCAGCTTGCCACCCTCCAGCTGCACCAGATTTCAGAGGAGGGGACCTAAAGCAGGAGGGAAGGGGAATCCTCTGGCCTGGGGCTTGCCCAGGAGCTCCCCTGGTGGTTACCATGGAAATGGGAATAATAGAAGCAAACAGAGGCTGTTGCTTAGCAACACAGGAGCTCAAGGTTCAGCTCACATACACCTCCGCATTTCAGGAAACCCCGGAAGTGGGGCCATCCCCATGATGACGACATGCAGCACTCAAAGGGCTTCGTGGGGACACCTGAAAGGGTGTGGAGGGCCGGCCTGAGGGCAGGGGCCTCTCTGCTGCTAGAGGACTCCTGTTTAGATAGTCACAGAATGTGAAGCCCGAGGATGGAAGCAGCCTTTCTTCGCAGTTTTAAAGACAGAGGTGTTTTTAAAACGGTGTGCATGTGTATCTGTGTGCACAGCTGTGTGAGCTTTGTGTGTGCACATGGGCCTGTACGTGTGTGTGTGTGTGCAGTGGCCCACAAGTACAGGAGTTGCTCTCTGAGGCTCAGAGCCCAGAAGCTGGTGGCAGTGCCTGCAAGCCGGTTGGAAAGAGCAAGGCCTCTGAGGCCAGTTACACCTGGTGTTCATTCATTCTCTTCAAACCGTTCCTGGCTGATGGTGGTGACACATACCTGTAATCCCAGCACTCTGGGAGGCTGTAGTAGGAAGATCACAAGTTCAAGCCCAGCCTGAGCAATTTAGTGACTTAGACCCTGTCTCAAAATAAGAAATAAGGGCAAGGGATGGATGAAGCTCAGTGCAAAGGGCCTAAGTTAAGAAAATCTGCTGCTGGCAGCTAGAAGTGCAGCAGAGGTAGAACACACATACCATGCATGCATGAGGGTTTGGCCACCAGCATCGCTCAATCACTCAATGAATGAGATAAAAGCTGACTGCTGTCCACCAGGTACAAAGCACATGAGTGCACACACACACAGACACAGGTGCATACAGAGACACACAGCAAGCACAGACACACACAGACACAGGCACAGCACACACAGCACACAGACACACACACACACACATGCACAGACACACAGGTACTCCCTGTTCTAGTGGCAACACCGACCTTTGGTTTTGCTGCCCTGTGTTCCCTAACCCTCTCTGAGACTCGCCCCTCACTGAGAGATGAATGAGCCAACAGGAAAACCCCACTGCGCTCCAGCCCTGGGCAAACGGGAAGAGTCCAGAGAGGTCTGCCCTGCCTGTGTTTCTGCTGCTGGTAGCCCTGGGCTTTTAGGTCACTGCTGGCAGCCCTAGGATTTTCAGGCTTTTCAGCCTCAGGATGGGGCTCTACAGGGACCCTGCCATCCCTCCCCGCACCTGTAGTGACCCGGCTTCCCCTTCCTTCCCTATGGCCCTGAGAATGGCCAGGATGAACTCCAGAAGGGGACAGATGTAACTTCTGCTCTATGCTCCGGTCCCATGCCAGTGACTCCAAGTGCCACCATGGTCTCCCTTCTTTCCTGCCCTGCCCCCTCCCCCACCACCTCTGGGCCGCACAGAGCCACTGTTGCCTGTGTCAGCCCCACCGTCTCTGAAAACATAGGTGTAGACCAACTTCTGTTCTAACATGGCCAGAAAACTTGCTCTTTGAAGAACCGAATGATTCTTTTCCCAGTTTGAAATCCTTCTGTAACCGAGGCGTGGACCCGTGGGGGAGGGGCCCTACAACCACTTCTGTCTGTGCTGCCTCTGTGTTGTTTAAATTCCAAGCACTTGGGTGTGGGGCAGTGGCTGGCTGGGCGCTGCTTAGGTTTGGGGAGGGCCGGGTTCTGCTCTCAGCATCCACTTTTTTTATTTGGCTTTTTGAGACAGGGTCTCCATATGTACTCCAGAATGGCTTGAACTCAGCCTCCCAGTGCTGGGGGATCACAGACGTGCACAACCAAGTCCAGCCCACAACACTGAAAAACAAAAAGCAAAGCAAAACAAAAAACTCTGGAGCTCGAGGGAGCTATTGATTTTATTGTTAAAAGTGTCAGCAGGGGCCACTGGTTTGTAGGCGCTCAGGCCACTGGCTCTCGGTCTTGTGACACCGAACACCAGCTCGCTGCCGTCTACACGGCTGAGTTCAAGGCCAGCCTGGACCACACAGTGCGGGACCATGTCCCAAGAAACCAGAAAAAAGAATAGAAGGAGAAAGAAAAGTTGTTGGCAGACAGTGGTAGGGGACACAAATGGCTCTTGGTTTCTGCTTTTTAAAAAATATGCCCCAAAATTTGGATTTAGCTGCTTCAGTCGCAGCACGCACGCCCACCAGTTGCCTCCCTCTTCAGTAATGGGGGGGGCTGGGAGACACAGAGAAAAGGGGGGAGGCGGCCTGGGGAGTCCTGTAGGATCCCTGTGGCGCGCGGCGCGGGGAGGGGGGAGGCCTGAGTCAGTCGCTGATACTGCCTGGCCGCGTCTCGTCTCTGCATGTCTCTACCCGTTTACAGGCCGGTCCCCAGTGCTTGTCTGTGCCTGTCCGCACGTCTGCACCGCCACACGCGTGTCTGCGTACCGCCTGTGCGCCCCACGCCGCCCGCGGCAGCTCCTCCCTCCCCTCCCCCACGCCGACCCTGAGGGGTAACTGGACCTGACCAGGCCGGGCTGGCAGGGCCTTGGCCGCGGGTATTTTTAGCCGGTAAACATGTTTGCCATTTCGGAGGCCAGGGCCCACTCACGGGCCTAGGAGGAGGGCGCTCGGCTGGGTCCTCACGGGAGGGGGAGGCTGGGAGCTCTAGGAAAGCAGTGGGGCTGGGAGGCTGAGGCCGCGCCGTCGCTCAGCCTTTAATAAGATGTGCACGCGGCTGGGAGTGGCTGTGGGAAACGGCTGTAGCCCCGGGGGCTCAGTGTCCTGCAGAAAGGGAAGTGGGAGATCGTGGGCAGGGCCGGGGACAGGGGCTGGGGTACAGGGTATGGGGCACAGGGCCTGGGGCATAGGGGCTGGGACCGGGTCTGCTGGGTGGGGCGCTGGGTCTTCGGGGGTGGTGCAGTGGCGCGGCGAGTGGGCCGCATATCCAGCGGCCCCGGGTCTGCAGGAGGGGCGTGGAGCTCAGTGGTCCGCCCACCCCGCGCGTCCTGGTGATCCCGGTCCGGCCGGGCGGGGCGGGGCGGGGCAGCGGGGGAGGGGAGGGAAGGGGAGGAGAGGGGGTGGTGCATCGCCCCGCCCGTCGGGTACAAGAGCCGCCTGCGCGCGCGCCGGGCACCGAGCGCCCGCCCCGCCCGGCCGCGGACGGCGGAGCCCGACCTGAGCCCGAGCCATGGGTGCGCGGAGGCCGAGCCAGGTAGGGGTTTGCGGGAGAGCGTGGGAGGGTCCAGACTGGCGAGGGTGCATCGCGGCCGCCGTGCGCCCAGGTAGGCGCCGTCCCCAACTCCGTCCCCGATCGCTACCCCGACCCCGACCCCGACCCGCTGCCGCCGCCACCCTGTCCTGCGCTCTCCGCGCGGTGGGGCGCTGTTCTTCGCGGGGCCCGGGTTTCCCAAAGTTTCCACGGCGGCCGCCGCCCCTGCTCAGTCCCGAACACGGCTTGGGTCGGCCCCGCTGCGGGCTCCGTAGTCCTGGACCGGGCGGGCGCAGCATGGGGTAGGGGCGGACGCCGCGTGGGGGTGGGGCGGGGTGGGGCACGGCGCGGACCCCGGCCCCCGGCCCCTCCCGGCCGCCCGCCCCCCAGGAATGCGCGGTGACTAATTCAAACCAGACCGCGGGCGCGGCGCGGGGCGGGGCGGTTATGTAAGCGCGCGGAACCGGCCCGGGGCACCCACGGGGGTCGGGAGTTCCCGAGGAGCCCGCGCCGTGACCAACGCCTTGGCACGGCACAGGCCTCCAGAGTGGCCGCCTTGGGTCGCGCGTCGTGCGTGGGCTCGGCACGCCAGTCTGAGCGCTACCGAGAGTGAGCACTGGGGATCCCGCGTGGCTCCGTCGTTCCCGCGAGCTGCTGTCGACGGCGCTCACGAAATGCGCCCGGGTCTTGGAGTCCTGCGTGCCCGCAGCGCCGTGGGGTCGGGGGGACTTTGGGGCGCGGCGGTGGCCGTGCCCGGGCTCGGGGGCCCTGCCGGTGTGTTTCGGGCGCGGCTCGGCCCAGTCGCCACCCACGCGGAGTGGGGGGGGAGTCCCGTGGGGCGTAGCCCCTTCCGTCCACAACCGAGGGGCGGCTCCCTCTGCTCCCCAGCACCTTGGGGCGGAGGATCCTTGGCAGAGCCTAGAGTGGGGCGCAAGGGAGCCTAGGCTGGGGGGGATATCTGCTTCCTGTGAGCTGCGGGCTGAGAAAGCCATATAGGGGCTGGGGCAGAGGGTACCTGGGAACCCCAAAGTCATGCCCCCAAAAGGCTGTACCCAGGGACACAGGGAACGTGGGAAGTCTCCGGGGCGACATTCGCGCCCTGGGGGTCCTGGGGTCTCCCCCAGCTGACCCCGCAGTTGCGACGGCCCGGTGCAGGGGTGTGAGGGGCAGGGTAGTGGGCCGCGCCCAGCCGGGCCGGGCGGAGCCAAGCCCGAGGAGCTGGTTCCTGAGGCCGGGAAGCGGGGCAGAGCCGGGGCGGGGAGGTGTGTGGGCCTGGGTGTGGTCACCCCTTCTTTAGAGCCTGGGAACCGCCCTGGGGCAGGCAGACCGGGAGAGCGAGTCCAGCTTCGGGCGGCCCTGTGGGCGACCCCAAGGTTCGAGGAGGGGGTGGCAGGACAGGAGGCTGTGGGTTTCGCCTCCTCACCACCGCTTGCACCCGCCAGAGCGCTAGGGGCTCGAGGCCTGGTGGGCACGGGCAGGCTGCGGGGAGCCCCGTCCTGCTGGCTAGCGCTGGCGCCTGGCTGATCCCGTCTCGTCACCCGGCTGGTTGGTTGACCGTGGCCCAGAGGCCCAGCCTGTGCTTGGGGCGCGGCTCATGCACTGCCTGGAGCGGGCATCCCGCGTGTGTACGGCGTCTACGTGGTCACTCTGGACTCGGAGGCAGGCTGTGGCCCTGAGCTCTGCCTGGGTGCTTGTCATGTCTGCGGAGGGCGGGGGTCACCTGGCCTTCGGGAGGGGCATTCTGTGCGGTTCCGGCCGGCGGAGGCCTGGAGCCTGGAGCTGTCCTGGCTGGGCTGGGGGGGACCCCTGGGCCCCTGCACTGGCGCGGTCTGGCCGCTGGGGGCGAGCGTGGCCGGGTTCCAGGTCAAGCCGGCCAGGGTGGGGCTCACCGAAGGATACCAGCTGTCCGCTCTGCGCACAAGGGGGTGTCCCCGTCCCTGGGCTCCTGGAGAGGCCCAGCTGTTGGTGTCTGTGGCCAGGACTGGGACCTCTCGTTGGATCCTGCTCTGATGTCCTCAGGTTGTTACAAGTGGGGAAGAATGGCCGGGTTTTTCAGGACCAGGGGACCCGTTGGAGGTGACAACCTCGCAGACCTCCCCCCAGGACAGGTGACACAAGCTCAGGGGGCTGCCCCAGGGCATGGGCCTGGTGACAGGTGTCTGTGAACCGATGAAGGTGAGGTCTCTGGGCAGCTGCATATGTTCGTCTAGGTCCTCCTCCCTGTGAGTCTCACTTGCCATTGTCAGGATCACGATTGTGGTTGTAGCACGTGTCCTTGCAGGTGTGCGATGGTTTCACAGGGACCACCGTGGGGTCTTCCCAGGTGAGCTTGAGTGTGGTGTGGGTAAGTGCCTGCCTTGAGGGGAGGACTGGTGTGGCCCCTGCCATGGCCCCTCAGGAACCCGGCAAGCAGTGATCGGAGTTCAGGGACACTCTGGTCTTGACCCCAGGGTCCCTGCACCTCCTTCCCTGCAGTGTGCCCAGGGACTCATCCTGCACAGCTCGTCCTGCGGTGTGTTTCTGCTCCCTGTTCCTCTGCTGTTGGCCTTTGTTGTCATCAGGCCCTGTTGCCTTGGGGTGTTTCTTGTGTTTTCGGTGCCAGCTCTACCACAGAGGGCAGCTGGGGCAGGCGCAAAGCGCTGGCATGGACATGGCCAATACAGAACCCTTCACCCACCCAGTACTGCTGTTTTTCCTTGTCAGTGCGGGGCCTGTTTGGGATGGGTGTGAGTGTGTAGTGGGTGTTGTGTGCAGTGTGTGTGATACGCAGTGTGCAATGTGGTGTGAGTGTGCAGTGTGTGCTGTGAGTGTGCAGTGTGGTGTATATAGTGTATATGGTGTGAGTATGCAATGTGTGTGTTTGTGTGGTGAGTGTTCAGTGTGAGTGTGTGGTGTGTGGTGGGTGAGTGACGTGCGGCTCCCCCAGGCATGTGTCCCCTCCCTGTGTGTGTGTGGGCCTGCGATGGCCTGAGCCTTCCCCCTTTTCCCACCTGCGATGTGCTTGGGCTCTCGTGGCAGCTGGGGTGGGCATGTCTTCTCCTGCCCGTGTGCCATGTGGAGTGTGTGGTGCCCATGGGATCTCAATGGTCCCCCTGGTGAAGCATGCTGTGCTTGTGCTCGATGTGGGTTTGGGGTATGGGGTTTCAGTTCCTCTGGTTGGTGGCCGGGGGCCAGTGCTCTCCGGAAGCCACCATGGGCAAAGGACCTATGCTGGGCAGCACCTCGTCCTGGGGCAGCACCCTCTGGCAGGTCGGGGTTGGGGGTGGCTGTCCTGCCCCTGCCCCTGCCCCTGTCCCACACATCTTCTCGCTGGGCGGCCCTGTGCCTCCTGCCTGGGCTCTGGGTCTGCTGCACCTCCCCATGGTGAGCTTGGAGTGCCCCTGCTGGTGGCCAGCGAGGGCAGAGTTTGAATTTAGTCACCTGCGCCACTGTGCAGGCCAGCAGCGCCCAAGGTCTTTCCCGGAGGGGCTGGGGTGCTGGCGGTGACCCTGCAAGCAGCAGAGGCCCCCAGTGGGGGCCCCACTTCAGGGTGCAGCAGAGAGGGTTTGCGATGCCCACCCAGGCTGGGGCCTGGCCACCAGGACCTTGGCTCCCCTCCCTTAGGTCCACCCACGCCCATACCCTCAGGGCCCAGCCCCAAGGAGGGTGGCATTGTCTGGGATTCCCAGTTTTAGTCAGAGTCCGGGGTCTGGGCCCAGCACTGGGCGTCACCGGCAGAGCCCTGGAGCTGCAGCTGCATGGTGATGACTCACAGGCCCGAGGAGGGGCCCCGTGGGCGGGCGGCTGAGGGCGAGGATGGTGCCTGTCCCCCTGCTGTGGCTTCAGTCCCTTCCTGTGGGGCGGGGTCCACAGTCAGCCTGCTTCCCCAAGGTCAGATGCTCCTGTTGGCTGTGCTGTGGCTGGGGAGCAGTCTGCCTGAGGCCAGCTCTGTGGACCTAGGACCCCAGGGCCTTGGCACCGCTTTATGTTCCCTGCCATTTTTAAACATTTTTGGAGTTTGAGGCTGGTTTTCCCAGGCTGGGCTTGAATTTCCACCCTCTTGCCTCAGCCTCAGTGCTGGGCTCTGACTCCAGCTCTCAGCTTCTCAGGGCAATCTCAGCACTTGCTGGAGAGCCCCTTGCTTGCAGCTCGAGCTTGGGACAGGCCTGGGACTCTGCGACACGTGGTGGTCATGATTGTGATGTGTGGGGCTCTGCTGTGGTGTCCAGCACCTCACTGGACGTAGTAGGGGTCACTTGCTCGTACCCGTCCACCGCTGACTCCCTCAGGGTGGGACTTTGGGCGTGGCACCCTTGCTGTTGCAGTGCCACTCTCAAAGTTTCCAGGCAGGAGTGTGACATCCTACCGGGTGACTCCTCCAGTGTACATTATCGTCCCTCATGTCCTGTGGTGGGACAGCTTTGCTTGTGGACCTGGCCCTGGCCAGAGACAGTGGGGTGGGGGTGCGGTGGCTTTCAGGGCCAGTCCTGACCCTGGTTGAGTGCCCAGGGAACCTGCCCTCATCCTGTTCCTGGGGCCCTTATGAGTTTTGAGACATGGAGATATGGGTGGCTGGGCCCACTGCCTGAGGATGCGCTGGGCAGCAGGTTGTGGAATTTGGCATTGTGACTGCAGCGCCTGTGAACCTGTTCCCCCAGGCTTCCTGAGTGACTCTAACGCCAGACACCGCTGGAGAGCACGAGGGGCGGGCTCTTTGCCAGTGTCTGCTCTGGATCGGGACACAGAGGTCAGCGGGGGGCGGGGGGAGAGGCTGGGCCTGGGCAGGAGGGACAGGGCCACAAATGCAGAGCCTGATCTGAGTGCGCATCCTGCCTGCCAGATGGAGAAGGAAGAAGAGATGACTCGAGAGCTGCTGCTGCCCAACTGGCAGGGCAGTGGCTCGCATGGGCTGACCATTGCACAGCGGGCCGACGGTGTGTTTGTGCAGGAGGTGCTGCAGGACTCGCCCGCTGCCCGCACTGGTGTGGTCCAGGAGGGTGAGTATCGGGCATGGAGGGGGGAAGGGGGTACGTGTGGGCCCAGCCGACTGCTCCTTGCACCTGACAGGGAGGGATCTGCTTGGCCCCATGGTGTCAGTCACGGTGATGGGTGTTGCCAGGCCTCAGTTTACTTAGCGCATACTCACAGTCTTGTGGCTGTGGGGCCAGTGGGCCTGACCTCTGGCTGTTTTCTGTGTAGGAGACCAGATCGTGGGTGCTACCATCTACTTTGACAACTTGCAGTCGGGGGAGGTAGCTCAGCTGCTGAGCTCTGTGGGCCACCATACTGTGGGCCTGAAGCTGCACCGCCGGGGTGACCGCTCCCCTGAGCCTGGCCAGGCCTGGGCACATGAGGCCAGGGGCCCCCACAACCCGGAAGTGGTTCTGGTGAGTACTGGGTGGCACCAGCCTGGCTCCCCTGTGGGGCTGCTTGCCCAGCTGGCTCCATGCTCCCCAGGCCTCTGCCCACCAGCTGCTTCTGCTTGCTGTGGCACAGGACACATGCTGAGCAATCTTCTCCCAGTTCTTGTAGAGCACCTTGCAGGTACAGTGGCCCAAAGCTTGGGCCTGATGCAGGGGGACAGGGAGGCTTTGCAGGCGGCACCCACCTGGGGCCTGGACATTGTTGTCCTGTGTGTCTGAGGCTAGGGCCCTGCATGCAGGGTACATTGTGGTCCTCTGGGGAGCTGTGCCTTGGCCTTGCAGACGCATTTCAGTGTGAGAGCAGCTGGGGGCCTTGCTGTTGCCAGTTGATTTTTTTGTGTGTCTTTTGAGATGGGGTCTTGCTGTGTAGCTTCTGCTGTCCTTGAACTCAGAGGAACTTGCCTGCCTGTCTGTAACTGCTCAGATGACCACAGGTGTGAGTGGGGGCCCATAGGCCCCTCCTGCTCTGCATGGCCCCTCCTCATTCAGGCCTGCTACTCCCAGATGAGGCGGTGTGGGCTTGATGCTCTGTTCCACAGGGACCCTGCTTTTCAGGGTCTCTGGTTCTCTGGGAAGCAGTGCTTCACCCCTAGTAGTTGAGGGGGATCCCTGTAACCTGTGCCTGGTGTGTCTCTGCAGAGTGGGGCCGACGAGGAGTACCAGCGCATCTATGCCACCAAGATCAAGCCACGGTTGCGGTCAGAGGACGGGGTGGCAGGGGACCTTGGGGAGACCCAGAGCCGCACTATCACTGTGACCCGGAAGGTCACTGCCTATACTGTGGATGTCACTGCCCCCGAAGGAACCAAGGACATCAACATCAGCAGCCCAGAGTTCATGGTCAAGATTCCAAGGCACGAAGTGACCGAAATCTCCACAGTGGATGTGGAGACCCGGTCTGGCAAGACAATGATCAAGCTGCCCTCAGGGCCAGAGCTCCAGGGTGCTGGCACCTCAGAAGTCCAGGTCTCTGTACCTGGGGTCAAGGTGGGGAGCTTAGGTATCAGTGTTAGTGCAAAGGGCTCAGACTCGGGTGGGTGGGCAGCTGTCCACCTTCCTGGAGAGCATGTCCCCTCTTCTCTTGGGGTAGGAGCAGCAGAGGTGAATAACGGCAAAGTTAAGATTCCTACCCTGAAGATGCCAAAGTTTAGGGTTTCTCCAGGGCCTGAGGGCCAGGCCTTTTTAGGCAGCGGGTTGGGTGTGGCTGGAAGTGGGAACATCCAGGGTCCGCAGGTGGATGTCAGCATTGTAGGCACAGAGGGGACGCTGAAGGGCCCCTGCGTCCCTGGGCCGTCCTTCGAGGGTGAGGTAGGCCTGAAGGGGGCCGAACCACGGGGCGGCGTTGGTGTGGACCTCTCAGCCTCCTACCTTGTAGCTGGCATCCTGGGCCACAGCGTAGAGTTGCCCAAGGTGAAGGGCTCTCAGTTCCCCATACTTGCTTCAGAGGCAGAGGGAGCTGGCCTTGACGGAGCAGTGGTCTCAGGGGGTGTCAACCTGCCTGAGGTTGCCCCTGGTGGGCTGGAAGTGAAGACGAAGGGTGCTAAAGTGAAAACTCCTGAAGTGATTATACAGAAACCCCAAATCTCCATGCAGGATGTGGATCTGAGTCTCAGGTCCCCTAGATTGAAAGGTGGCATTCAAGGTTCAGCTCCTGAAGTAGAGGGTGACATGAAGGGCCCCCAAATGGTACTGAAAGGCTCGAAAGTAGATATAGAGGCTCCAGACCTGGCAGGGACCTTGACAGGCCCCAAGCTTGGCAGTTCTCCAGGAAAGGCAGGTGCCTGCAGGATCTCCATGGCAGACGTGGACTTAAACGTCACTGTGCCAACAGTAAGAGGGGGTGTGGATGTCACCCTCCCGAAAGCAGAAGGGAAGGTCAGGGTGCCTGGAGCTGATGTCAGAGGCCCCAGTGTGGATATCAGTGGCCCAGATGTGGAGCTGCATGGCCCAGAGTGGAACCCGAAGGTGCCCAAAGTGAAGATGCCCTCGATCAGCAGTCCAGGAGTGCAGAGTGATGCTTTACACGTGGATGTGGCTGTTCCCAGAGGGGACATCAGTGTTTGCGGGCCAAAAGTCATTGTGGCAGAGCCAGGGCTGCATGTGGAAGGTCTTGGAGGCAGAATTAAAGGGCCTGATACCAAGCTGCCCAAGGTGGCTGTGGAGACATCTGAGGTCTCCATGCCTGGTATGGGTTTGCATGCTGAAGGAATGGAGGCAGAAAGAGAGTGCAGTGCAGCAAAGCTTAAAGCTGACGTGGGAGGTCCCAGAGTGGATGTCAGTGTACCAGATGTGGATGTTAAAGGCCCAGACTGGTACCTGAAGATGCCCAAGATGAAAATGCCCAAGTTCAGTGTGCCTGGTTTCAAGGCAGAGGGACCTGAGGTGGATGTGATCCTGCCTAAGACTAAGGTGGACATTTCTGGGCCCAGCGTAGAGGTTGGTGCTCCAGATGTGAGCCTTGAGGGACCAGATGGGAAACTGAAAGGGCCTAAGTTTAAAATGCCTGAAATGAACATCAAAGCTCCCAAGATCTCCATGCCGGATGTGGACTTACATTTGAAAGGTCCTCATACAAGGGGGGAGTACGATGTCACGGTGCCAAGGGCTGAAGGTGAGATTAAAGTACCTGATGTTGAACTTAAAATGGCCAAAGTGGACATTGATGTCCCAGATGTGGAAGCTCAGGGCCCAGACTTGCAGCTGAAGATGCCCAAGATGAAAATGCCCAAGTTCAGCATGCCTGGCTTCAAAGCAGAGGGCCCTGAGGTGGATGTGAACCTACCACAAGCCAGCATAGGTATCTCAGGCCCCAAAGTGGAAGGAGGAGCTCCAGATGTGAATGCTGAAGTCCCTGAAGGGAAGCTGAAGGGACCTAAGCTTAAGATGCCAGAGATGAACATCAAAGCCCCCAGGATCTCCATGCCAGATGTGGATTTGCATATGAAAGGTCCCAAGGCAAAGGGGGAATATGATGTTACAGTTCCAAAGCTAGAAGGAGACCTCAAAAGCCCCAACATAGATGTCAGTGCCCCGGATGTTGATGTTCATGGTCCTGATTGGAGCCTGAAAATGCCAAAGATTAAAATGCCGAAGTTCAGCATGCCAAGTCTCAAAGGCGAAGGCCTAGATGTGGCTGTGACCCTGCCCAAAGCTGACTTGGACATTTCTGCACCGAAGATCGATATTAGTGCCCCAGATACGAACCTTGAAGGACCAGAAGGGAAGTTGAAAAGCCCAAAGTTTAAGATGCCAGAGATGCACTTCAAGGCTCCAAAGATGACACTGCCAGATGTTGACATGGATCTTAAAGGGCCGACAGTGAAAGGAAACCTAGCTGTGTCTGCACCAAAAATAGAGGGGGGGATGAAGGTTCCAGATGTAGACATCAAAGGACCCAAGATGGACATTGATGTTCCAAATGTGGATATACAAGGCTCAGACAGGCACCTGAAGATGCCCAAGCTAAAGATGCCCAAGTTCAGTATGCCTGGCTTCAAAGCAGAGGGACCTGAGGTGGATGTGACCCTGCCCAAGGCTGAAATTGATGTCTCAGCGCCTAAGGTAGACATTGATGTTCCTGATGTGGATATTGAAGGTCCAGATGCAAAACTGAAGGGTCCCAAGTTGAAGATGCCTGAGATGAATATCAAGGCCCCCAAGATCTCCATGCCTGACATTGATCTTAACCTGAAAGGTCCCAAAGTGAAAGGTGATGTGGATGTTTCTCTGCCCAAAGTGGAAGGTGACCTCAAGGGCCCAGACGTTGACATCAAAGAGCCCAAGGTGGACATGGATGTTCCAGATGTGGATGTTAAAGGCCCTGACTGGCACCTGAAGATGCCCAAGGTGAAAATGCCCAAGGTCAGCATGCCTGGTTTCAAAGCAGAGGGACCTGAGGTGGATCTGAACCTGCCCAAGGCTGACATTGATGTCTCAGTGCCCAAGGTGGACATTGATGTTCCTGATGTGGATATCGAAGGTCCAGATGTGAAACTGAAGGGCCCCGAGTTCAAGATGCCTGAGATAAACCTCAAGACATCCAAGGTCTCCATGCCAAATGTGGACTTACACCTGAAAAGTCCCAAAGTGAAGGGGAATGTGGACCTATCTGTGCCGAAAGTAGAGGGTGAAATGAAAGATCCAGATGTGGACATCAAAGGGCCCAAGGTGGACATTGATGTTCCAGATGTGGATGTCAAAGGCCCTGACTGGCACCTTAAGATGCCCAAGGTGAAATTGCCCAAGTTCAACATGCCTGGTTTCAAAGCAGAGGGACCTGGGGTGGATGTGAACCTGCCCAAGGCTGACATTGATGTTTCAGCACCCAAGGTGGACATTGATGTTCCCAATGTGGATATTGAAGGTCCAGATGCAAAACTGAAGGGCCCCAAGTTCAAGATGCCTGAGATGAGCATCAAGGCCCCCAAGATCTCCATGCCTGACATTGATCTTAACCTGAAAGGTCCCAACGTGAAGGGTGATGTGGATGTTTCTCTGCCCGAAGTAGAAGGTGATGTCAGGGGCCCTGAATTTAACATCAGAGGGCCCAAGGTGGACATTGATGTTCCAGATGTGGATGTCAAAGGCCCTGACTGGCACCTGAAGATGCCCAAGGTGAAAATGCCCAAGTTCAGCATGCCTGGCTTCAAAGCAGAGGGCCCTGAGGTGGACGTGAACCTGCCCAAGGCCAGCATTGATGTCTCAGCACCCAAAGTGGACATTGATGTTCCTGATGTGGATATTGAAGGTCCAGATGCAAAACTGAAGGGCCCCAAGTTCAAGATGCCTGAGATGAACATCAAGGCCCCTAAAATCTCCATGCCTGACATTGATCTTAACCTAAAAGGAGCGAAAATGAAGGGTGATGTGGATGTTTCTCTGCCCAAAGTAGAAGGTGAACTCAGGGGCC
The DNA here is from genome assembly GCA_004027295.1 of Dolichotis patagonum. NCBI lineage: Eukaryota > Metazoa > Chordata > Mammalia > Rodentia > Caviidae > Dolichotis > Dolichotis patagonum. The sequence continues at coordinate 20,798 of PVJX010031148.1, forward strand.
CTGATGTTGACATCAGAGGGCCCAAGGTGGACATTGATGTTCCAGATGTGGATGTCAAAGGCCCTGACTGGCACCTGAAGATGCCCAAGGTAAAGATGCCCAAGTTCAGCATGCCTGGCTTCAAAGCAGAGGGACCCGAGGTGGACGTGAACCTGCCCAAGGCTGACATTGATGTCTCAGCGCCCAAGGTGGACGTTGATGTTCCCGATGTGGATATTGAAGGTCCAGATGTGAAACTGAAGGGCCCCAAGTTCAAGAAGCCTGAGATGAACATCAAGGCCCCCAAGATCTCTATGCCTGATATTGACTTACACTTGAAAGGGCCAAAGGTCAAGGGAGACATGGATGTGACTCTGCCTAAAGTAGAAGGGGAAGTGAAAGTTCCAGATGTGGACATTAAAGGGCCCAAAGTGGACATGGATGTTCCAGATGTGGATGTTAAAGGCCCTGACTGGCACCTGAAGATGCCCAAGGTGAAAATGCCCAAGTTCAGCATGCCTGGCTTCAAAGCAGAGGGCCCTGAGGTGGACGTGAACCTGCCCAAGACTGACATTGATGTCTCAGCGCCAAAGGTCAACATTGAAGGCCCTGATGTGAATATTGAAGGACCAGAAGGAAAGCTGAAAGGTCCAAAATTGAAGATGCCTG
>PVJX010031149.1:0-21443 GCA_004027295.1 Dolichotis patagonum
GGTCTGAAATTCTGTCTTCACTTTCATTGAGGCGGTTTTTACAGCTTTCAATAGAATTTTTCATTTCCTGTATGTCTCTTTGAATCTGCTTTATGCATTCTGTTTGTTTCTTATATTGTTCTTTGAGGGATTCTATCTGTTTGCTTTGTTCCTCTAATTTTTTAGTTGTGTTTTCACTAGATGCGTTCACTATTTCTTTTACTGTTTTTATCAATTCTTCTTTTATCTGGGCAAGTATTTCTGGTTTGAATTTCTCCATAGCTTTCCCTATTTGCATATTTATTTCTTTTGATATCATTTCAGACATTTCAGGTGTATGGCTTCTTTTTTCTTCTATGTACACAGCTTCTAAGCTTTCTTGGGGATGGCTAGGGCTTTGAGCCTGACTTTTGGTCTTGCCTTTTGTCATTTTTCTGTATTTCTTTACTTTGAGCAGTGTTCCAAAGCTTTCTCTGGTTATGTGGCAAATTACCTGTTACACCCTCAGTTTCTGGAGGGGCAGTGGCTCCCCCACAGGCTCCTGGCTTCCTCACAGGGTCCTAACTCCCCTCTATGGGCTCCTGGCTCCCTAAGTTGTAAGGTGAATACTGGGTGTGGCCACCCCAGAGCCTGTGGAATCTCAGGCAGGCCAGGCCTCCTTGCCTTGTCCCAGGCAGGTCTCCAGGAGGTTCCCTGCGTGTGAAGGGCCTACAGGTCCCGAAGAGTCAGGCCAGAATGTTGGTTTCTGAAAAGTCCCCGATTCCAAACAGACCTGGCCAAGATGCCAGTCTCCACAATATTCCCAATCCAAACAGCCCGGGCCACTCTGCGGGTCCGAGAGTTTCGGGTCCCAAAGAGACAGGCCGAGATGCAGGTCTGTGCAGACTTTGGATCCAAACAGCTCAGGCCACTCTAATGTCCGGGAGTTTCAGATCCCAAAGAGACAGCCTGAGATGTTGCTTTCTGGGAGACTTCCTGGGCGTGAAGGGCAGGGCTACAGGCCCAAACACACCTGGCCAAGATGCCGATCTCCAGGCAGTTCCCTGTGGATGAAGGGCGTGCTTACCAGTCCCAAAGAGTCGCGCCAAGATGCAGGTCCGCGCAGACTTTCAATCCAAACAGCTCAGGCCACTCTACGGTCCGGGCGTTTCGGGTCCCAAAGGGACAGCCTGAGATGCTGCTTTCTGGGAGACTTCCTGGGCGTGAAGGGCTCCAGAAGGTTCTTGTCTGTCATACAATATTTGTTTTATGAGATGAGATGATATACTGTAAATTTAATTGAAAATACTATGTTTTCAAATTTTCAGTGTTCCAAATTTAATTTCACTAACTGATACCCACAGAGAAGTTACATGGAAGTGATATAAAGACAGGTAATTGAAAATGAAGATGTGAATAATTTGGTTGCTTCAGGCAAAATCTATATAGGTATCTTTGGTTTCCCCACTTCTTAATTACCACCAATGTTCTACTGTTCACTTTCAAATAAATATTCTGAATCTGTTCGTTTCTCTATATCTACACTGGCACCATCCACTTTCTCTGTCTCCTGGACTATATGCTTGTTTCTGTTTCTGACCTCCTACTTTCCACCTTCTATAATTTGTCCTCCTGCCAGAAAATTTTTTAAAAAGTGTAGTTCTTTAACAATCATTCCTGCCTTATTCATAATGGCACAAACTGAAAATAAACCAAATATTTTCAACTAGTGAACCGATAAAGAAGTTGTAGGACATTCATATGATGGAATTCTTTCCACAGTCATGAGTATCTAATACGTACAACAATGTAGGTGAGTCCAACAGACCATAACATTGAAAGAAGCAAGACCGGAAAGTCACATGGTTACATTTCCATGACATCTTGATAAAACTATCTGAATGAAGATCTGATTAGTGAATGTTGGGGGTTGAGGGCACACAAAAGAACTTTTGGAGATGATGGAAATTCTCTTCCATTGTGGTAGCTGCACATCTTTATACGTTTATATATCATGAAACTGTTACACACGAAAAGCGTGGACATTATAATACTTGTATATGGTGGTATGGTAGACGTGTATGGGCAGTACATACATGTGCATCTATCAATTTATCTATCCATTTAATGAGAATTTCAAGCCCATGGAATTCAATAACTGATACCCTAGGAAAAAATGAGAGAATAAACACATCTTCATAAGGTGCATACTTTTAACTTTGAGAAATGTGTATGTATACTGTTTCGTGGAGCTTTTATTGTAAATTTTATACACATATATATTTCTCTATAACACACAGATGTTTTAGATAATTATATATAATTATATACTATAGATACACATATGAGAATATCTGCCTCAAAAAGTGTGACTTAAAACACATTTTAGGACAACCTTTTATATTTAGATTAAACTCCACTCTTTGACTGTGGCCTGCAGGCCTTTGGGAACTTGCTTACAATTACCTTTCCCCTCTCTGTTCCTTTCTGGTATGGTTATACATTATTTAGTGAGTTTTCCTAGGTGTCTCATACTTAACATTAAAAACAAATCATTTTAATGAAGGCATATTAAAATATTTAATATTTATTTCTGAGAATGTAAAGTATAAAACTGTGTATGAATAAGTTTTTGGTACAAATACCTATCATTTCTTCCTAAAGTTAGAACTTCTAGCTACAAAATTTCTACGTTCATAAGAGTGATTCTGATTGCCAGCTTATTCTCATTTATTTCCTCTTCTCTAAAAGAAAAGGTAGCAATTTTAAATATCTAGGATTATGCTTTGCTTAGTAAATTACTAGATACTTTTTGTCAGTTAAACATTATATAAGATGAATTTCTACTATATTAATTAAAGAAGTGATTTTTATATTTATTAAGTAATAAGATTTACAAGAAGACTATTTTACTTCATAAAGTATGAAGGATGAATTTAATTAATCTACTTCATTAATTTTATTTAGATAAAGTATTTAACATGTGAATATGTAATTATATGTCTATCAGAAACACACCCTTTTACATGTCAAATATAGGTCAATGCACAAACCAGTAGAGACCATGATATGCAAAAACACAGCCTGGCAAAAGTATCGACAATGTAGAAAATGCATTCCTATGCCCATACTCACATTTACTCAGCTCTAAGAGAAACACATTTTTCTAACAATAGATTAGTATAGAATTAAAAATACAGCATACATATGCAAAAATTATATTTATAAAGTTTTTTAAGGATAATAAAGTAGAGCTATGATGAATCACTAAAATGTCATTATAAAAAATATCATCACATTGGTCACTTTTACACATACTCCAGGAGTATGTCAGGCCTAGATAAAATTTTCAGCTCATGTGTGAGCTATTAAAAAGACAAATAGGGTCCAATTAGAGATGGTAGGGCCCTAATTTTGTAAATTTTTAAATTCATTTTACTTTCTTTTCTTCATCTGCATATCTGCTTCTTTTTCTCTTTTTCCTTCCCTCCCACCCTTCCTTGCTTCCTTCTCTCTCTTTCTCAGTCTTTTTCCTCTTGTGTTCACTGATGATGTACATTGCAACAAGTTCCCAGTTTAAGGTTCTAGGATATCTTCAGTTCCCCTGAAACTTCCATGGGGCCACAGGAATGCAGTAAATATATAAATTGCTTGCTAGCTTGAGTCCTGAGATTTTCTTTCCTCCTACTTAATTTCCTTTTAAAGTATCCAAGATGAGGACCACTTACTCAAAGAGAGCAACTCGTTCAATGATACCATAAGATCTTTTCAACTTTACAAACCCGTGTTCCCAAGAGCAGATCGAGCACACACTAGGCAAACCTCTGGCTTTTGAGATAACTGGTCATTGTGGCAGGTATTCTGGTGCTGGTTTCTTCTCCCCTGTAAGGCGGCTCCTGGGAGGCTTTACGATGTGACTTTAAACAAGAGTGACTTTCAAAAGAAAGGCTGTTATCGTATGGTCTTATGGTATCCCTAGTCTGGAGTTCTTCCAGGATGTCCGGTATAGTCTAAAACTTTTGTGGCAAACCACTTTGCTATAACAGAATACAAAAGCAAAAACAAGAGGAATATGTAATTCTAGATCTTCCTGGGTATGAGATAGTGGTGAAATGTCCTGGCTTTGTATTGAGATTGTTTGGGTACAATTTCTAGTTCTAATATTGTGATAATAGTGATAATATTAATATTAATAATTCCCTAGCACCGTTGTTGTGAAGATTAACAACACATGGAGCATGAAATAAACCTTATTTGTGATCTCCTGGTATCACTGTTGTTATTATTATATTGTTATTCAAAGCTCAGAAAATAGTTCAACCACACAGTTAAGTGAATATAGTTTTCTGGGATAATTTTTTATAAGAAGGTAGATAAGGTGAAGCAAATAAGTTTTTCTTGGCATTCCGTTTAGTACTTTCTAATCCTTATGTGAAATAGAAAAGCAAAACAAAAATCCTGTTTACCTCTTCTGTCTGCACATAATGTTCTCTGGTGAATTCTATACAAGGCATAAGAAGCCAGTTATGGAAAATGCATCTTCTGGTAATTAAAACTATATATTAACATGTTATTTTTATTTAATTAAAACTCAAGGTGAATTTTCAGCAAAAATAGTTAACATTATTTTCTATGTTATTGACTGCATCATCTTTCTCTAGTTCTTCATTATTGTTTTTATCACTGTCATTACTTTGGCTGCAAATCACAGAAATGACAGATTGCTAAATGCCAGCAAACACTGAACAAAGGTTAAGCAAAGTTAATTTATGCAAGAAAACTCCAGCTAGAAAACAGGAAGACCTTTATCTATTTAATAGATACATTATCTTTACAGGTCATTTTTACCTGCTGAGAATTTCCAGGCATCCAAATAATTGTTTTTCTCCACTGTCTCCTCTCCTATCACGGCCAAGCTAAAATACAAAGGAAGAGTTACTTAAAGATCAGCTGTCCCTGCACAGTGTAGTGAGTGAGTCTGAGGAGTTTCCAAGAGGCCCTGAAAAGATGCAGCAGCGTCATTTAGAGGGAAACAGCTCTGAATTAATGTTCTGGCTTTGTGATCGTGTCCAAGCTACTTTTTTTCTTCAGTTCTTTGTTTGTGAATGTCTACCTCACATTTGTGTGTGTGTGTGTGTGTGTGTGTGTGTGTGTGTGAAACAAAGGAGATAAAGTTTGGAAAATGTTCATTAAGTGTAAAATGGTTATTCCAGTTAAAACTGTCTTGATAGTGAAAAGTGTGCCTATATTTTGAATTCTAGTTCTCAAAAGAGAACAATAATTCATATTATTATTAGCTCTGAATTGTTTTGAGGGAGCTATAAAACAGATGGGGTCACTCTTGACACATTTTAGTGGTTTTTGTTACTACTAGCTCTTGTTAATGGACATATTTAATATAGCTTCCAAGAAGACAAATTAGATTAAAGTTTAAAAATAAAAGAAAAAGCAAATGTTCACATATTGCTTATAATTTGTGATTTTAAGTACTATGTACAGTGATACATTCATTTCAATTATAGAAGTATTAACTGAAGGAAGTAATTTTGATCATTTAAAGTTGTATGCCCCTTGGAGAGTCTCATAATAAGCAAAAAATGAAAAGCTTTAGAGTAGTCTGGTTTTTACTGGAAAGAATGGTTCAATTGGAGAGTTTTTTGCATTATCTGATAAGAGTTTAACTTTTAGTAATCAGTCCCTGTATCATTGGCTAAATGAAGTATGAATTTTTAGGGATATTCTTTATTAAGTACAAAAGATTATACTTTATAACATGCATAAAACATGAAAATTCTTATGCTCTTAAAAATAAGATGCAACAAAGCAGGTTTCATTTTACATCAGGTAACCTAGACAAGTGCTTCTCAGAAATTAACAGGTCCAATATGCATACAAAGTCAATTACAGTAAAAATCCATCACTGGGCAAATTAGATAAATACTAGATTAATCAAAACTCTAAAATGAGACATTTCATGCAACATTTCTACAAATACTTGTATTCACATGCAACAATTTCTCAGGCTGGTAGCAACGCTTGCTAATAGTATTTGACTATTGAATCTCTTTCTCTTGGAGACAGTGTCAGACTGTATTCTGGGAAACACTTTCTTTTTGTCTTCATTAATTGAAAGGATATTAAGTTCATCGAAATCCCAGGATGGTATGTGAGGTTAGAATTTTCTATCGCATGCCTCTTTTGTTTGGTCAGTTCTGTTGGGGACTGTTTTGCAAAGCTTGTTTTCCAGGTCATTTCTGGTGACAAGGGATTGTTCCTCCCAACTTCACCCTTCCTTCCTTCTCCTATTGTAAAAGCACGGTTTCCTGTAGGATAGGTCCAAAAGTGTGCTGGGGGTTGTCTCTATGAATGTGCAATTTTGTTTTTTGGGGTTTTTGCCAGGTTTTTTTTTTGAGACAGTGTTTTGCTGTATAGTTTAGGCTGAACTTAAACTCACTATGTCGGCCAGGCTAGGCTCAAACTCATGACCATCCTCCTGCCTCAGCCTCCTGACATGTACCCGCATAGCTCAGCCTCCTGATGTGTACCCGAATACCTCCCTAGCATGTGCGACCTTGAGAATGGACAGCTAGATCAAAGTGTCAGCTGTGATTTGAAGGATACACAGAAAGAGGCAACACTCCAAACAAAAGGTGATATGCAAAAGAACAATCTTGGATCTTTAAAATACTATTTCAGAGGCAGAATTAGAAGCAACAGCAGAATCATATCTGTGATAATGATGACCTCTGTTTTGAATTTTTATCCATTATCTTACAGGAGGGAAACAATAGAGAAAAAAAATCTCAATTTCAAAATTTCAAATCCCGTCTTTGTAAAGGTTTTTTTTTATTTTTTGTCCTCCAATGTTGATATTTTTGACATTTTGGGCCAGGTAATACCTCTTTGTGCGTGCTGCTCTGTACAGTGTGGGGGGCTCAGTAGCGCCACTAGTCTGTACCCACCAGATGCCAGCAGTACCTCACCCAGCACTTGTCAACACCAAAAACGTTCAGACACTGCCCAGTGACTCCTGGGCTAGGGGCAAAATAATTTCCTGATTGTTGGTTTATATCTTTCTCATGGTGTTCTTCTCTTTGAGATTAAAAGATGAATGTAGAAAGTTACAAAGCATTTTACTATATTCATTCATATGACTACAAAACAAAACTGGAAGTAATTCAGGAAGAATACAGATGTTGTGCTTTTTTATTGTCTTTTTGTAAGTCTCATTCTATTATCATCTTTCTACCCCAACTGATTACCATTTCTATGTTAAAGAACATTAGCATAACTTTCACTTTTTGTCTTATAATGTTTTAAAAGACAGTTATTAAACTAGTGGTTTAAAATTTCTCTCATATGATGTTATCTATCTGAAATTAAAAATATCAATCAATCAAATCAAATAAGACTTGCTACATGTGGTTTTTTAAAGTTATAAACCAATTGGGATTCAATATATGATGCTTTCTTACTTATATTTTTATAATCTTAAGGGTTACAAATTCACACCTAGTTTTCTCTCTCACTGGTTTCAGTATTTCATATTAGTGATTAGTAGTCATAAGACTGGAAAGGAAGTAGACCTGATAGGGTAGGAAAGCAAATGTCTAAGAAAAAAGTGTGTGGGTTTCTAGCATTCTCAAAGCTAGCACTGGGGATTGAGACAATTAATTTAATTCTAATTTCTGCTCTCATTTTGAACCTACAGAACTAAATATTCACTTCTAGAAAGGAATATAGTACATTTTAAAATTTTTATCTATGTATACTGGATTTCAATGGGTAAAAATAAATAAATAAATAAATAAATAAAATACCGGCAAGTAAAAGAAAGCACATATATGCTGATAACTCTATTTTCAAAGACTATATTAATGAAATAATTGGACATTTTGACATAATATCTCTGTTTAAGAAATATTCAAACATATTGAGTTTAAAGTAATCTAATTGCAGCATAGTTATAAAGGTGAGTTCTAAAACAATCTGTATCTTAATAGTAAGAATATTATATTTTTTACTTTCTCAAGAGGTTTTTTCAGTAGAATTTTAAAATAATATGAAATACACTACCTGGTATTCTTAATGCTTATATTCATCTTGATGAATAAAATAGTAAAAATCCATTTTGAAGTTTTATGTATGATTGTATTTAAGTTAATCTTCATTTATTTTCTTTTATAAATGTGTACTCTGTTACCTCAGTCAGGTTACATTAGGGGATTTAGGTGACGTTCTTTTACTAGGAAAACTACAGACAGTTCTACAGCTGTGTTTATGCAGCAACAACGGGCATAATACTATTTTTATGAAGAGCAAATAAAATTGATATAAAACAAAAATTCCTTTCTGAAAGCTCTTAGATTCTACTTATACAATCTTAAAAATAACACGAATGCTTATTCCAAAATTTTAAATCAGTGAGCACAATCCTTTGCCAAAGGTCAGAAAAGACTGCAGTAAAAATCCAAACAGAATATCAATTGATACCTGACAAGGCACCGGAAGTGGACGATTCAGATGCATTTCTTTTTGAATACACATTTGCTCATCTTTGTTCAAGGGTCAAAAACTGAGACTCATTCCAGAACAGAAATGGCAGCTATATGACCTGTTGTTTAACGTGTGCTTCTATAATTTTAATTAGGTAGGGTTTATAATTGCCAACTTTATCTTGGAATGGAATAAAAGCGTATTTGCACAAGCTATGTGCATTTACAAAGAGAAGCGCTTCACCTGCATAAATACAAAACATTGCATAACAAGCATTTGTTTTTTGTAGCTATTGTGGCTTTGAGAAGAAGTAAATATAAACAGCAGGAAGCACAAATACAGACTCAGTGCAACTGAAGGTTGTCAGGGAGCAGTATGGTGGCTTTAGGAGCTGAATTCTGCTTGCAATAAGCTTTGTCTCAGTATGCGTAAGAGGCTTTGGCGCTGTATCAGACCTCTGGGGCAACCACGCAGCAGGACGGGGATTATCTGCTGGTTTACTATGGTCTTTGCTTCCCAATTCATAGAAAACTTGCCTCGCTATCATACTCTTACATTAACTCACTGTGTATTAACTTTTCCAACTATAGTTTTTCCTTCTAGAATTTTTGATCTTTTGGCAAAAAAGAATAGCAGATGTTAATTTAGAATCTACAAAATATTTAATGAACGTGATTGAGAAGACACTGGATGTTTGAGATGTATAGATAGCAGGAAAGGAAAACCATGGGTAATTTTGCAAGCTGAGTAATTCCCAGTTTCTGAAAATGGTGTTTCTTTTTTTATTGGCGGCCCTATGAAAAATGTCGTAAGCACAAATTGACAGTATTTCAATACAACTGCTATTTACTCAAAGTTCCAAGTATATTTTCATTCTAACGATGAGATGCACTCTTTGTTTCTTTTCTTCTCTTTTGTTTTTTAAGGCTTGGCAGGGTTAATTCCATTTAGCTGTGGGAGGACTATGCTGCGGTGGAAACCCTATGATTATTCCACACGCATGACCATCAAAGGGCCAGATTAGCTGAGTGAGGAGAGAGAGGAAACTGTGCACTTCCTGTCTCTTAATAAAGCTAAGATTACAGAAGTGTTTAATAACCATTGTGGGTTTTAATAGGAAATCGTATGAACACTTTTGGTAATTCACTCACTCTATGGTGATTATTGAAGACTGTTTTTGTTTAAGGTTGCTTAAAAATCTAGAAAATGTTGTAAAATCAGATCCTATTATGCATAGCATTGCCAAGTAATCAACTATAAAGACATTTTTGGATATCTAATTTGCACGTAGAAGTGTGAGTTGTACCACAACTGAAGAAACAATAGCAATTGTTTTATAACCACTGGGAAGGCAATAAAATGTGGATTCCTTATGTAGGTCCAAATGTAGCAGCTGGATTTGGCTTTATGAACCATGAAAAATAGTTCCCATCTGGAAGTTGATGTTGAATAAAGATGCAACCGTAAGAGAGCATTTTACATGAAACATTTTATGCATGTCTAGCACAATCATTGATATCCTCTAGTTCTAATTGGAAAATAATAATAAAGATCAGTTTAGCATCAAATATTCAAAACTTTTTTGATTGACATGTTTGGTTTTTTGTTCATTATAAATAAACTAAACAAGAACAATAATATTTAAAAATTTTCCTAATGACTGAATAGTACTTAATAGCTCTATAATTATAAAAAGTTATTTTATTTTCAAATATAAACATCTGTTGGTTATATTGGCAAATTTTTATTGGCAAAGATGTATAATAACATGCCATCTAATTCTTTATGATATAGTATATTACAACATATTAATTATTTTATTAATCTTTCCACATAAAATTTGAAGTTACATATATGAACTGGACAACTCTACTTTTAAGGCATATATTCAGACAAAAAATAAGTGTGTAAACATAAATCTAATTTTACAAGATTACAGTACTTGTCAGAATGTTCCAGTCTCTCCTCGAATTCATTATGTAAACTGATCAAAATTATTGCAACTTTTTTTTTTAGTAAGGACAGACACAATATGCCCCATTTTTGTAGTTATTTAAAACATTTAAAATTTAAATGTTGAGCAAATTATAAATTTGACAACATTTATAGATGATAGTGGACAGTATCACTTGATAATAGTTGATCAAACTTTACTAGAGTTAGTCCAAGATACTTTTGTCTAGTTTCTTACACATTGGTTCTTTAAGATAGATAAAGATTTTTAAGTTTTCAGAACTTTAGATATTTTCTAAGCAGTGTATTTTGACACATTAATTATTTCAGATAAAGTCAGTTTTAGCATATTTGAAAATAAAATAATTTTTTTAGCATATTTTGAGGTTTAGTGAGAATACAACAGAACAAGGAAGGGTAAGGGCACAGCAGAAAGTATAAATCTACTGAAATGTATTAAAGCTTGCAAAATTTACCAGGAAAGCTTTCCCCTAAACTTATTTTTTCATAAATGCTTATTTCTAAACTCAACTACTTATGTACTGGAGAATCAATAAACTTCAGTGAAATTTTTAAAAATGTTTTTTAAAATAAACTTTATGTGAAATTCCATGTTATACTTACTTAAATATTGCATGATTTCAAAATTTTTATCTTTCAGGATGAATAAATGGTAGGGAAATACATGAGTAAAAATTAATTTTTTAAACTATATGCTGCACAATCCTGGCATGGTACCGGAGTTAATCTGTCTTCTTTAGTTTATGCTCAACTATGTCCCTCGAATCACTACTCCTGTATACTGGGACCATTATTAAGCAGAGTAAGGATTACTTGAACAAAGCCACAGTGACACCCTGGCTGTTGATTAGGTTATGAAGATGGTTATTGACATGTGGGTAATATATAGAATTGGATATATAGGACAAAGATACGATTCATGCTTTGGGCAGGATAGAGGGGGACAACTTGAGATTTTGTCACAGGCTTCAACTTAAAGCATGTCAATTGTTTATTCCTGAAATTTGCCATTAATATTGTTAGCTATGATTGACCATCAGCAAGTGAAATTGCGAAAGCTGGAAACACAGGTAAAGAGAGACTACTGAATAAGGTTTTACATTTGTATGTATAATCTTCTTGTTAGATATTAATACAAATATCTTCCATGTTTTCAAGTGCATTGTATCTTAAAATACAATATTTTGACAATTCAAGGAGTCATAATCCACAGATTTGCATAAGATTAGCACACAGCAAATATTTATTGCTCCTGTACGCTTAATAAATATTTCTGAATCAGCGACTGTTTTTTCTAGTGGACTATGGCAACATGAAGAGACTTTTTTACTTCTTATCATGGGAATAGGGAGAGGTTTTTGGGAAATGATACTACTGGCATTGGGGAAAGACACAGTGATGCTGCTAAACATACCATAGCACACAGGATGGCCCAATTACCTCTGCCACACTCTCATATAAACTCAACACAGTTACTAAATTCTCCATCTATATTTCACCTTCTGAAGTTTTAATTCTTTTGGGCAGAAGAACAGAAATAAAGAGTGAATCCTGAGACAATAAAGGATTATGCAAGTCAAAGTTTCTCAGTGAAAACCTGAAAATTTCTGTTACATCAAATCTCTTGTTACATAGTTAAGTAATAAAAATCCAAAAAGTAGTTAAAAATACAAAAAAAAACCACCATTTTTGATGGCAAAGTAGAATACTTGTGTAAAAATAGAAACAGAAGATAAATACACCTTTTGGCCAAAATGTAGTTTTCTCATAGAATGTAAACTGTTAGGATATGTTTTCCTTACAGAAGTCATATTACCCTTTACCTTGAGTATTTATTTAGTGAGCTGCTTGTTATTACGTATGTATATTCAATCAATTTGCCAAGTGGTGTCTGTTCATGTTTAAATCAGAAATATAGGAGCAAACATTCAAAAGAAAAGTCACAGAAACTATATATGCTTTCATAGGTAGAAGGAAAATAAAATTAAAGCAATCCTTTGATTTTGTATATTTTAGAAACACGGCTGATTTTTGAACGCCTTCTCTGTCCCCCAGCCTGCGCTCCATACAGCTCTCTACTCTATTTCACTCCTGTTCTTTGTAGAGATAGTAAAGATTCCATTACATTCAATTGTATTTCTGCCAGATATAAATTTCAAACAGGCAGCTCCACTAAAGTGTTTTTCTGTGAAGGGTTACAAAGCCTCATGGGAAGGGAGTGTTCGCTCCATCTCAGGACAGTGGTTGGTAGTTTTGAACACAGTATGAGGGTTTTAGTCATTTTGTTCTCAGACTCAGTCATTCTGGATGCTCTTCCCGACACCCTGAGACCTGAGCCAGAGCCCCGAGGAGGAGAGTACCTGTCAAAATAGCCTCAGCCGCTTCAGTTTCAGAAAGTTACAGTTGTTTCTGTTACACTCTAACACAAAGTGGACTGAGCTGAGACCTTAGTAACACTAGCATCTTTATGAATACTGATATTTTTTCATTTTCTTTTCAAAGGGCTTTCCTAATTTGAAAAATGCAAATATTAGAAATACAATTCTAAGCTTATCTTTTAAATACCTTTCTTTCTTCGGTTTTAGAAAAATTTTCCTACCTCCATAAACACACCACAGAGACATTTTAATAAATGGTAATTTTTTACCAAAAGCTAGGTGCAAATTTTATGCCAATGTTCACTTACTTTAAAATATTCTCCAATATTTTACTTAGAAAAAAGCTGTGATTTAGTAAGCTAGGTATATATTTTGCATTATAAAGTAGTTTTAAATTCCTGGGTCTTGCACCTTGATTTTTCACTCCCGAAACATTGAAGTACTATATTCAAAACCAAACCCTGTTATGAAAATATTTCAGACCCCCAGGAAGTCTCCCAGAAAGCAGCATCTCGGCCTGTCTCTTTGGGACCCGAAAGTCTCGGACCCGTAGAGTGGCCTGGGCTGTTTGGATCAAAAGTCTGCGCAGACCTGCATCTTGGCGTGACTCTTTGGGACTGGTAGGCCCACCCTTCATCCGCAGGTAACTGCCTGGAGACCGGCATCTGGGCCAGGTCTGTTTGGGCCCGTAGCCCCGCCCTTCACCCCCAGGAAGTCTCCCAGAAAGCAGCATCGCGGCCTGTCTCTTTGGGACCCAAAACTCTCGGACCTGCAGAGTGGCCCGGGCTGTTTGGATTGGGAATATTGTGGAGACTGGTATCTTGGCCAGGTCTGTTTGGATCCGGGAACTTTTCAGAAAATATTTCAAATTTGAATGTAATAGACCTACTTTGTATTAAACTAACTCCTGTTTCTTAAAACATTGTCAGCAACAGAAAGCTGTAGATATTGTAAAGATTCCTATTTATGTTTCCTATTCTACAATACCAGTTTTGAGAAGCTATTTCAAAAGCCATCGTACAAGAGGTGCAATTGTTTAGAGCCTTAAATTTTATAATAAATACCCATATTTATTTCCAAAGTCTGTCCTATCTTGTTCACTATCCTTAGACATGGTGTCATTAGCATTCTTAGGTGTGTTTTCCTCCCTTCCCCATCTCTCCCTCCCTCCCTCCCTCCCTTCCTTCCTTCCTTCCTTCCTACATTCCTTCCTTCCTTCCTTCCTCCCTCCCTCCCTCCCTTCCTTCCTTCCTTCCTTTACCTTCTCCTTTCTCTCTTTATACATTATGGAAATAATGTGTAAATAATATGCATGTAGCCATCACAGGAATATAATAGATGCCGACATTTGGCCATATTTCTTCAAATCATTGGAAACAATAGTTAAAATTCCCTTTTGCTTTCTTCCATCCCATTTTCCTCTTCTCTCCTAAAACAGTTACTGTTGTGGTATTGATGTGTTTACTTAGCTTTTGTGTTTTTCTATCATTTAAGATATTATTTACAAACAACTCTTGCATTTTTTTTTGTTCTTAAAAATTTACACAAATGACAGTGTACTCAATGTGCCCTTTCACATCTGGTAAATTTGAAAGTTTGAAGTGCAAAAAATAGAATCTCACTGTCATTTTAATTTACATTTGTGTTTCCTTGATTTCTACGTAGATGGAGCAAAGTGATATGATTTGTTTGTCCTGTGAACTTACTCTTCTGCAAATTGCCTATTTATAGCCTTTGTTCATATTTGTGCCCAAAATACCCCAGTGGGATATATGCATTGCCAATATCTTTTCTTAATTTGTCTGTAATTGCTTTCATTATATAGATATCTTTTTTTTTACTGTCCTGCAGCTGAAAGTTTATTTTTTTTATTTAAAGAAAGAAAGAAAATAAACAGACAAGAAGGGTAGAATAATACAGAATTCAACAAAAAAATTAATGTTAAGGAATCACTAGTTGATACATTACATATTGTCATCTTAGAAACAGTTCTTCAAATTACAAAATCAAAGCATAAACAGTAGACAGACACTCAACAGTGCAAACCATAAAGAAGAAAAATTTATTTATTTTGTTTGGTCGGAGATAATATTGTCTTATTTAAACAACTTTTGTATACCAGAAAGCTATAAGATTTTCATCTTATTTCTTCTTTCAACTCTGCAATCCATCTGAAGTTTGCGGAATGTGTGCAGGATGCGTTAGAGATGTCATGTTATTTTGTTTCTTATGGGTGGCCAGTTTTCCTAGCCTTTCTTCGTGAGTTTAATGTTCTTTCTTTCGTGCACTGTACAGCCACATACAAAATCCTCTCAGTTGCGTGATGTTGCCTCTGTGTTCTCAATACTCTTTCACTGATCTCTTCATGATTTCTTGCACACATGCGATAACATCTTAACTGCAATATTATGTTTCAGTATAAACTAAAGGACTCCCTACCTGGTTGTAGTCCACAATTTTGTCCTTTTAATCTTTCGTATGAATTAAATGATCCTATTAAGTTAAAACTTGTTGATAGTTTGATTTAATTTACACTGAAATCCTACATCAATTATGCAGAAAAATGACATCTCTATCCGATGGATTAACTTCTGAACTATTATTATAATCTCTTTGGTTTTTAAAGGCTTTGTGAATTTCCTAAAATTTGATAATTTTCTTGATAAAGGGTTCACTCTCCTGTTAGATTTGTTCACAAGAGTTTTCTTCATTACACTGTTGTTGTTAATTGGATTTTTTTTTACGTAGACAAAGCTTAAAGAAATCTGGTTTCTGGATTCAACAGCTTGAGTTCAAATCCTGACTCCGCACCATCTAGTTATATGTCAGTTTGTTTAACTCTAGCTCAGAAATGATAATGACATTGACTCCACAGGATTGCTGTGATGAGTAGTTGAGATAATGCATACATGGAATATAGCATTTAATATATTTGAGATATAAGCACTACTCCAAACTCTATTGTTCCTACTCCTTAATTTCTCCTGTCAAAAAGAATATTTTTAGAATGTGTGAACTTGTTTATACTTTCTTTTGTATTGTTTATGCGATGGAAAATTATATCAAACATGAGAAGAACTACTGTATTTTTCTTTGTCAATTCTTTTATTGCTCATTTATTCTCACCTTATTGTGTTGTTGAGGACTTCTAATATGAAATATATAAGCACATGACTATACTTTACTTGAAAAAGTTATAGCCTTAGAGAATATTTTTATTTTTTTTCCTTTTGCCAATGAGTAATTACTATAAAAGTTGCAATCTAATCTTTCTGTCTATTTTAGCTATTTTTCACAAAATAGTATCATGCTGGGTGTCATTGAACAATACAATGAATGATAAAATTTTTAAAAACTGTTACAGTAAAAGACATTCTCTTAATCCTGCAAAAAGCTCTGCTTTGCCCTGAGTACATTGTGGTTGTCTGGATGTCTCTAGTTGACTCAGAACATTTACCTCTCACTCATTTTGACTTTGGAGCAGTGCTAGAAGTCACACAGTGCCAGACCCCATAAATAAGGTGGATGAGGACACATCAGTACCCGCCTTTCCATGGCTCTTGGCAGTAGCATTCATCATATCTTTAGTTGTACTTCTTAAAGATACTCCTGAAAGAAGGCTTCCAAAACCACCAGAAAGCAACAAGAACACAGTGAGCTAAGTGTATTTACAGCAAGTAGAGTGTATTTTGAAAGGGATTAATAGCAAGATGCCTTGTATGGAAACTATTTTTTAAAAAATTAAACATTCATTGTGTATTTTGATCATCTCCCGTATACCAGGCTTTGTTTGCTTTCTATATCAATTTTCTGCCAAAATTACCTCCTACCCATCTTCAAGACCAAATTTAAATGTCACATTCTTCATGAAAACTGTGACTTCTTCTAGAGGGACATGACACTATGAATGCCTTATTCAGTAATATTTAATCAAAGTCTCTTTTATTTTTATGCCAATCTATATTATGTTTTTCTGTATGTCTTATCACTCTTCTTTTGATCCTAAAATTTTGGATACCTGAATCAGCATCTGTCTTGTTTTGAATTTTGTTTCCCTTTCCTAGTTACTAGAAAAAAATTGAACTCAGAAAGCAGAAAATCAAGCAGATTTGGTGGTACATGCCTGTAATCTCAGTACTACTCTATGAAGCTGAGATAGCAGCTTCACAAATTTGAGGTAATCTAGGCAATTTAGGAAGATTCTGTCTCAAAATTAGAAAATAAATAAACAAATAACAAATGGAACTGGAATATAGCTCAATTTGGAAGCTCTCTGTTCAGCCTCAGTACCACGCACTCACACACACACGTGCGCGCGTGCTCAGAAACAGATAAAGGTAAATAAATGTACGGAAAAATAATATCGGAACTGAATGCTAAAAACATCTTATTAGATAAGAGGTATGAAAAAGAAATGTATTCTTATTCCTTTGTTATAGTTTTGTATCATTCTTAAAACATTTTGTGTAGCTAAGAGTACAAATGTATATGTGGTTAATATTCTGCAACAAAGTAAGAACACGACTAACCACTGTGATTTTTGATTAATTAACCTTATTAGAACTTTGAATGGAATGGAGAACATCAGCATATCCTTGGAGAACAACCAGGATGTACAAATAAATGGCATTTGTCTCTATTTAGAAGGAAAAAATAATTATGAATTAAGTTTTATTCTCTACAGTTTATTGCAGGCCATTTTGGTAAATATTCTTTGGCAAAACATTTTTCCAGAAGCTGATTCAGGCATTGATAAGTATGACATTTTGATATTTCCTGTTGTTTTTTGGCAGTAAATTTTTCAAAATGGTAAATGAGGAAGTTCCCAACTGAAAATATAGCGTAGTGATTTCTATTATCATTCAGTCATTGATTTTCCCATAGGTCCTTCATCCGACATAGATTTGTCCTTTCAGAATTTGTTAAATTCTCAGCATCTAGCGAAGTTGTCATAAGAAGTAAAAAATATCTGGCAAAAATATATAAACAGTTCCTTCTTCAAGAAGAAATAGAACCCATGCCCTTATGCTGAACTGCAAAAAGGTTTACTTAAAATTTCTGAACATGTAAATATAAAATGTCTCATAAGTAATTTCATGTTTTTAATTTATGCCATTTCTGTTTCACGAGGTGTGATCTAAACTTTATTTCTCAAAATATACCTGCAGAGATCTGCAGGTTTCTGCAGCATCTGCTCCTGGAGGCTGGGCTTCCAGCTTGCACTGCCTTTCAGGAGCCTCCTTCAGGCAAACACCTGGAGGCCATCATCTGCAGACGCCGGTCTGTAAGCAGATGCATGTGAGCAGGAGAGCAGCATTTACGCCGTTAGAACAGCTGGGAGGAGAGGAAAATGAATGTGTTCTGCCTTCTTTTATGTCATGTAAGACTCCCTAAGAGCATTTTCACCTGGAACCCATTTTTCCAACTCTCCTGGTCTTGGCTTGTCATACATAGAGAGAAACTCGCCTTACTCATCCTCCTAGGATAAGGGGAAGTCTGTTCTTCCTTGACATCAATCACTGTTGTTAGGAATGTTGCTCAGGAAGCGTGCAAGCATTTACCTCAAATGTTTTCTTCTCTAGAAAGTCAGCCACTTGAAGGGATTACTTCAATATTGTAGTTATTGTACTGTATGGTGCCTAGTACAAATCTGAATAAATAATGGTAATGATTTCCAATTTACATTTCAAATGTCCTGTACACTCCATTTGGGAAATCTGACTTATTTTATATTTGAAAAGTTAAAAACTGTATCTTTGGATCTGGCCAAGTGATGAGATTTGTTTGGAAACATGTGTTTCCTAACAATATAACATATGAGAAACATATTACAATTTCTTGATTTTAACACTTTAAATCAAAGTGGACCACTTCAAATCAAATAGTGAGCAACACAAAATAAATACAAGGCTTTTCTCTACTCTCTTCACTGTTCTCAGTCTCAGTTCCTAGAGGCAAACTCAACTGCTACTATTTCAATTCCTTCCTCATTTAGCTCAATTAACAGCAAATAATATGCAAATACCTCTAATTTCTGGATTTATCAAGTTAAGACAATACCAATAATGATCTCATATGACAGATGAGAGCTACCTCACAGTAACCTTATTTTCTTTCCCTACCTGGTCCAATTTTATTAGCTATTTTATTATTCTTAATCCTACTGCTGGATACAGTTTAGATGTAAGATAATGTATTGATAGTTCTATTTATCGTTCCATCAGCTTTAGTCAGTATCTCAAATCCCCAAATGCAAAATAGCACCAGTGATTCTAAAAATGCATCATCTCTCACTAATTCTGTCACCCACATTTCCTTAGTCAAAGCTGTTAACATTTACGTCTGTTTTTAATGTTCTTTTAACATTAACATTTTGTTTTGCTGAAGTTGTTAACGTTTGCACTTGGTGACTAATAGTAAATTTCCTGTGTTTTGACTATAGGCTCAGCCTGATTAGTTAAAAAAGCAGTAAATAAAAGGTGCACTGGCATTATGTAAATAAAGTTTACTATAGCTATATTTTGTTCTAATGTTAAATTTCTCTGTGTTCATAGCAATTGCCTTGGCACTAATGATGAATGGATTTTCTTTTCTGTGTTTATTATTTTAAAATTTTATTTACAATTTTGAGGGTAAAATTTAGGTACAATAAAATACGCACATATTAAATGTACTGTGTAAGTTTGACAAATGCATACACATAAAGTATTTGTGACTCTGTTGTGATGTGTAACATTTGAACACTATGGAGATTTCTCTTAATCATCTTCTCAATTTCCCTTTTCTCACCCCCAAAGGCAACTACTTTTCTAATGTTCCTCACTGTGGCTTAATATTTGTCTATTCTAGAGTTTTTCACATATGGAATCATGGAAAATTACTCCTTTGTATCCTGATTTTTTCTCTTGTCATGAGATAAATGAAACTCATTTATATTGTATTAGTCTGTGTATAAGTAATTTAGTTTATAACTCTATGACGTTATCCATTGTACGGCTGTACCAGTTTATTTTTCTTGGTGAATATCTGGGTTGTGTTTTAGCATTTGCTATTTTTCACAACACTGCTATAAACAATGTTATAGTAGTGTTTTAAGATACGTACTTTTTATTTTTCTTAAGTAATTACCTAGGAGTGGAATTGCTGGATCTTATGTTAAGTGCATGTCTATTTGCTTCATTTGAGGTTTCTTATTAAGAACTACAGTAAAATTGATCCTTATAGGTTAAGCAGTTCTGTGACTCTGACCAAGGTATACAATCATCACAATTAAGATATTGTTCTATCACTCTCACGAGTTTCTCATGATTTTCCATTTTGTAGTCCATTTTTTCCCCTGCTTTTGTGTCTAGCAACTTCCTTTTGGTTTTTGCTCCTATGATACCGTTTTTTATGGAAAGTCATTTAATGGGATCTTATAAATGGACCTTTGAGTCTAACTTCTTTTACTTTATGCAGAACATCTTCCATGTTCATCCATGTTCTTGTACGTATTAATACTTTACACATTTTCGTTCTTGAGAAATGTTCTGTGGTAGCATAGTGTGTTAATCGGTCCATTAACTGAAGGGCATTGCGATTGTTTCCAGTTTTTGGTGATTGTGAATAAATTTATTTAACATTGTATAAATATTAATCTATAAGCATTCATTTACATGTTTTTATGTAACCATAAATATCATTTCATCTAAGTAAATGCTTACAAGTGAGATTTCAAGGCCATGAAGTAAGTATATACTTAATTTTACAAAGAATTTTCAAGCTTCCAAAGTGGTTGCATGATTCATTTGGTATTACCATAGGAATATGGCAGGATTCCACCAGCTGGCCTATTGAGTCTTTACTATTAAGTTAGCCATGAGACTCAATGCCTAATTCTATATTCACTACTTCAGTTCACGTGGAGATAGCTTCAATATTCCTTAGCCTCTCAGTATAGTAACCTGTTTGGCAGAAAATTAGAGAACATAGATTTTTAATAAGGAAAACCATATATTTAATTTAAATGATAATTCTTTCATTTACTAGCTTTCTGATGTTGCTTCACAGTTTTGGAACTCACGATGAGTTTAAAATGCGCGTAGTAATACATAAATTAAACACACATTTGCTAAATACATGCCATGTACCAATGGCTGCTCTGGCACTGAGAATGTAACAGTGGAGACAAACTGCCTTGTTTCAAGGAAATGAGTGGGATTTGTCATATGTGCACCTCATGGTGAAGACAAGAGCCAGTTACTATGCGTATGCATGAAGGATCAACTCATAGCATTGTGAGGAAGATTAAATCCAGTACTGTTTACAAAGCAACTGAAAAAGTGCCCAGTGCAATGCAGATTCTATCATTTAGTTACAGTTTTAAGATTCTGTCTGAAATTCCCTTTAAGTCTCTGATATATTTGAATGAAGGATTATACAGTTTTTTTTTTTGAGGGTTTTTTTTTTAATTTAAAAGAGAATAAAACAAAAGGGGGTAGTACAGAGCAGATCAGAAGAGGACAACATAGGCAACACAGTACTTTACATTAAGTCAACTGGACATCAACAGTATCTAACGCCATATCTCTAACTCTGCTATAGTTGAGCATAGTTTCAATTACAATAATATCAAACATAACACAATAGTATAAAGCC
>PVJX010031150.1:0-21471 GCA_004027295.1 Dolichotis patagonum
CTCACTTAAGAAAGCTGCTTCATATCCATATTTATTCCTATCAGTCACAATATAATAAAGGAAGACCACAACAATATATTTCACCCTAATGACTCAATTTGAAGCTGGTCAAATGGCATGAATCTAAATTTGTAGTGCAATTTGCTGAGTCAAAAGGCAGGATCTGGAAATGTGGGCCATACTAACTCTGTGTAAAATTCTACTTATTTAAATTCTCTGTGGAATTCACATGAAGGTTCAATGAATTAATTGTGAAACACTTTGGAGCAGTGTCATAAATCAGTATCACAAAATGCCTACTGTATTTATTCTTTCTTTTAATGAAAGTGAAACTGTTTATAGATTTTTGACCAGAGACTCCGAAGTTGTCATCCCAGATTGGTGTACTCACATTGTTGCAGATGATTCAAAATTAATACAGTGCTACAAGAACAGAAGTTGTGACAATCAATTATGAACACATTGGCAAAAGTTGCCAGAATGGTTTAAGACCCATTAAAGGGACTGGAAAAATAAGACTCTAAAATCAAGTTAACATTGTTAAAACTCATTACTCAACAAAATAGTTTTTAACATTGGACTGTGCTATTTCTGTATCTACCTCCCAGAGAAAAAGGCATCATCACAATGAGTAGAATACAAGTGGAGTGGGACAAAGTGTAAATTATACTTTTTTCCTAATTGAAAATTTGAACCATGTACACATTTCAGAAGAAAAGAATGCAGGCAAATTAATGTCTCAGTTAATTTCACCTATGTTCCAATTAGAAGGGTCCCCAGAGCTGTAGGTAATTACCTCCAAGATCTTGGCCTTTTGATCTCTATTTTTAAGATTAAGATCCTTCCATTGTCCTCACTCTGTTTAATCAAATAAACACTATGCAGTGGTGGTAGACCACTGTTTTCACCCCAGGAGGATAAAACAGGAGCATTACAAATCTGAGCCTAGCCAAGGCAATTTAAGGTCCCAAAATAAAAATTTTAAAAGAGGCTGGATGAAGAACCTGAATGCCCTGGGTTCAGTCCTCAATACTGGAGATTGCTAAATAAAAATTTTAAAACATATGAATCTAATCTCGACTTTATTTGTTTTCTTTTTTACTATCTTCCTAAATAAATGGATTCAGAAATGAAGATCACACATTCCATAGACAGAAAACAGAAAAACCATGGATTGAGTGAGTGGAAGGCCAAAGGCTGGGAACCCAAGACCGTTTCAACATTTGGAGTTGGACAATGAGAAGAACAGGGAAGGCGGGGGAAAGGAGGGTCCAGTGAGACAAAAGGAGAGTGTTCTGTCTTCACGCGGCCAAAGAAGGAAAAACAGTAAAGAGGAAAAAATGAGAAAGTTTGTCTGCCGCTTCAAAGAGTTTAGACAAAGTGCGAACACAAATGTGGCCACTGTTTTGATGTACCACATTGTTATGACATCAAGTGCAGTGTAAGAAGTGGAGTGGAAATATTGAGTAGGTAAGAAAAAAATAAGATATAAAGAAATAGAAATAATTGTAAAAATATCAATGAATTTTATAGAGAACCGAAGCAATATCTGGAGAAGTATGTGAGTCACCCTATTTAAAAATAGGGTGTTTTTAAATAAATCCTAAATTCCTCGGTGGTCAGTAATTTTGTTCTGTTCACTACTGTATAGCCAATGCCTAGTGAGTGGCTTCCACAGAGGAGATGCTTAGAGTCTTTTTTGGATAAATGAGTGAGTATATAGCACAAACTGGAGCTCAGCTGCAAGCTGATGACTAGGATCTGGTGTAGAGAGAAAGCTACGGTCAGAGACAGCAGACAGAGGTGCCTTCCGGCACAGCTGCAGAGCCTGTCTGCTTGGAGGTCTCATCCTGAACTCCACAGGTCCAAGAGCCTGAAAGCCAGGACAGTCTAATTGTTTTCTGCAGCTCACTAACTCCCAGCTCTGGCACACCTTGTTTCACTCACTCAGGAATCCTTTCCTAACTCTTGTTCAGGTTTGGAATCTTCTCTCTTCACACTGCTATAACTGCTATTTTTACTTGGCTGTCTTTCTAATTAGTCGGTACGCTCTGTGATGGTGGATATTATATTGTGTTTGATTTTTCATCCCAATATCCGGCATAAATCAGACATGAATGTACATTGATGAATAAGTAATCAATGACTTTCCTACTGGGAATGCGATGTGCTTTTCAGGTAATGCACATATTCTTGTCTTCTTGGTATTTTGTTTTTATGTTTCCTTACTCAGTAAGTCATGGCTGGATATTCATATTATGACATATTCTTTCCTTGTAGTGTGGTGAGCATGATACAGTTTCTTATAGACTTTTAAGAGCTTGGGTGCCCATTTTGGGATTATGCCCATTTAGGAAGTAAAACTTTGATCTTAGGAGGCAGAGACCTAGCCAGCTCCACTGAGCACCAATTTATCTAGGCTAAATAGTAAAAATTTATAATGTCATTCCACAATTGTTTAATGAAAATATTTTCTTATGAATAACTTCATCACTAAGAATTAAATTTGTGAATTACATTTAGTTGTACTTTATATCATCATAAGTCTTGTATTTATTAATCACACAAAACCAAACAATGGGACTCTACGCACTGTCACAACATTGGATGATTTTTATTTGACCTTTTTTTATTTAATGTCCAGATTATTTTCCCCCAAACTGAATAATAATAACAGGCCCTTCATGGTGAGTTCTCATCTGTTTTTTCATTGTTATAGACACTGCCACTAAATGAATTAATTATAATTTCTTTTAACATTTATTATATCTCATGGTTTGAAGAAGCTATTCTGTTTTGAAATATTAATTTTTTGGCAACTATATTCCTCTGGTCTTTTATTCATATTAATATTCAGCATGAGGTATGATGACTTTAAGTACCAATAACTGTCCCAGCCCATCCATAATTCATAAATCCCTTTTAAGCATGTAATTCTTAGGTATTGGTATTGCCCACTGACTCTGGAATTAAAGTCAGAGAGAACAGTAGCAAGCAGCACTGGCAAATAACTGTCAGTTTCTGCAATATTATAAAAATCAGCTGGTTAGATGAAGTTCACATTAGCTCCATGTCAAGAGGAAAAGCTATTAGAGGCACCCTGTGGATTCAAATTCTATTTTATTTATTTTATTTACATTTTAACAATGTTTGATGAGGTAAAGCCCTTAAGAAATACTGTATCATTTGCAAAGGAGGTTGCTGAATCTTAAGAAGGAAGTCATTCTAGCCATGACAAATGGCACCCTCGAAAGTGCTTTTTAAAATATTTACAGCTGCCAGTCCATAGTTACGGCTGTGTTCAAGAAATGTGACTACATTTTAAAATGAATAAACAATGCATAAGTGAAACAGTATGCCTTTTCTTAACTAAATCAGTCATTATAAAGATAACAGAGAAATATCTCTTTAAGAGATACACTGCCATAAAGCTTTATTTAATTTACCTAATCATGAATGAGGTTTTATTTCAGTGTAGATAAAAACATTCTACTTCTAGATGCATCATGAGTCATTTAATCTGCTGCATTCTGTATTGCACAGTGCAATGGTAAACAATGCCTAACTGTATTTCAAAAATGTTCCAGCTGAAAAAGTCATGATCATATCATAGGAGACATGTTGATTTATTAAGTCACCTTCATGGCAGAAGTAAATATGATATTTGTATTTTATTTGAACTTTATTTAAATGTTTAGTATATAGTCAAAAGTGTTAGAAGAATGTCTGATGAGAAGTTTAGGTTTTTCATTCCAATACAAAGGACAACAAAAATGAACACCAAGTGCTCATTCGATTCCAGTCACATATCCCCCCATCTCTCGGGGCTTAAAAAGGAAAGCAGAACTTGCAACTTCATTAACAAATGAGGAATTTGTTTGGCTTTAGATATTTGCAGAAGATGCTCAGTTTCATACTTAAACAAAGCAGTCTCACCCCGAGTGTGCACTGGCCTCGTGGTTTGTTTTCCTTGGAACTCTTTTTCGTTGGCCTTTTTGGGTCTGCTTGTGAACCCACCCAAGTCTCATCTGAAATGCTATCTCTCCACCTGACCATGTTATCTAGTGAGGAATCTCCGTGATCTGCTGTCTTTGCCACACTTTGCCTTCGTTTGTGAGTTTTATTGGTTGTTGACCTTTTTATGTGAGATCTAAGTGAGTACTATCTTTCTCCCTATAGTATGGAGGCAGTTATTTTGTCTGTTTCATTCATCAGTGTTTCTTTGGAGCTTAAAATGGATCTTGGCACCTAAAAAACATTAGAAACTACTGGTTGCCTGAATGAAAGAATGATCAGATGCTAATTAATAGTAACAAGAAAAATTTGTTTTAAAAAGAAAGGCAAAAGCGTGTTAGAACAGAGTTTTTTTAAATCAAGAGAAGATAGAAAACATGAAAGAATACATTACTGATGGAATGGAGAATTTTCATATAAAATAACAAAAGGAGTGTTGTTTTCTGTGGATACAAAGTAACTTTATGGTCTATTCCATTTCTACTTCTCAATGTTTTATCTCTTCCAAAGTTTCCCTTATGCCCCGTGCTCCAGTCAGAGTACAACAGTTAGAGTCCTTGGAAGTACCAGGTTGATGCTCCTTATGGAAAAACACCAGTCACATATGGTTGTTGTGACTTTATAACAAAACATTTGGTGTCTGCCCCCAAAAGAACTCCTAAATCCTCTAGAATATTCAAACAGTGGGAATATCTTTGTTCTAAGAAAGTGACTGTTGACTGGGTCATGGATATTTTCAGAAAAGGGATTCATCACTAGGAAGATTAAGCCATGATTATAAGGCAGGAACATTCAGCCCCAGCCTCATGCTCTGGGCCTAAGAGAATCCACAGACTGAGTTAATAATGAGCCATAGCTATGTGATGAAGCTCCCACCAAAACTCCTAAAAGATAAGTTGAAGAGCTTTGAATTTGGCACACAGTGCAAAGAGCAAATGGAGTGCCTTAATTCCATGGGAAAAGAAGCTCTTCACTTGTGATCTTCTAGACCTTGCCCTACTTACCTCATTATCTGGTCATTCATCTGTATCCTTGGCTATGTCCGTTATATTAAACTAGAAAACATACGTAAGTATTTTCCTAGGTTTTGTGAGTCATTCTAGTGATTGAATCTGATGAGTAGATTGTAGGAATCTCAAATATATAACCAGGAAATTTATGATCAGGAAAATAGGTGAACTGAACATGTGACTGGTATTTGAATTGGTAGGGCATTCCTGTGGAATTGAGTCCTAAACATGTAGGATTTCTACTAATTTCAGAAAAACTACGTCAGCACTGAATTGAATCACTCAGAGACCGCACTTAACTCGTGTTGGAGAATCAGCGTTGGGAAAAAACCCACATATGTAGCTCCCCCTGAAGTGATACAGAAATGTTGAGTATTTCAAGTAAAAGTATGGAAGACATCCATTTATATTTCCCATTTCACTATTAACTTCATGTGTTTCCGTTGTGCTTACTCTTGTCTCCATGGGTACAGCATACTCAACGGGCAGACGAGGCCAGCTTCTAACACTGAGTTCTAGCATTGCCTGCTATTTGCAGGTGTCTGATCTACTGCTTACACATCCCTCACGAGCACTCTGCATCGCTTCCCTTGACAGATTGCTGTACTCTGTTCAAAGTCTATTTTAGTGTCTTTTCAATTATCTACCTTGAATTTCTTTATGTTTCTGTTTTGGCCACATGAAAATATCTTAATAGCAAAGATCAGCTTTTATATTAAAATAGGAGAGTTTGGAGAAGAATATTAATATTCAAATTCAGGATGGACCTAGGTTAATCAGGTTGATTTTGAGACTACAAAGCAATCATGGCAGAAATAATCATTTGCTAATTAAACTTAATAAACTTGTATTCCTTTATTTTCTAGGTGTTATATGGACTATAAGGGATTCAATGTTGCATACGACCAAATCCCTGCCTTCAAAGACTTCAAAATCTACAAAAAATACTGTATCTTAAAACTAGAATTACAACTGTGTTATATGCATTAAAAAATTGTATTCATGTAACATAAAATAGGATACATAGACTGTTTTCTGTTAAAATGGATCTTGGCACCTAAAAAGCATTAGAAACTATTGGGTGCATGAATGAAAGAATGATCAAATGCTAGTTGATAGTAACAAGAAAAATATGCTTTAAAAAGAAGGGCAAAAGCATGTTAGAACAGAGTTTTTTAAATCAAAGGGAGACATATCATAGACAGGTATATCACAGAAACAAGTTACATCAGAAATGTACACAGAATCAGGCATTTCCCAAACCAACCTTAAGGTTTCTTTTGGAATTCAGTGATTCATTACTGAGGTTCTGCCACATAGATATCAGTAACATTTTATTCATTGGTGAACAGATCAAAATGTAAATGATGCAAAGATATTACTTAAGAAACCGACTTTAAAAAGTAGAAAAAATTTTCAAACCCAAACTTCAATTAATTGTCTCCTCTATGCTATGTCTTTCTTTTAAAAAATGCACAAAAGTTTTGAGTATTTTAAGAATGTTCTTTCTCACCACCCAGAGCCTGCTCTGTAATGCCTATTAATGTTAGTTCGTATCATCGATACTGAAATCTTCAAATGTATCTAAAGGCATTGAAGTAATGTTCACCTTGTACAAAGTTTCTGGCCCACTAGAGAGCATTCAAAAGGCAGTAAGACAATCATACGGAAAGAGCTGAAATTAGATAATTAAGAGTGGAGAGAATAAAACAAGTGTTGATGCTTTCCTTTAGAAGATTTGAGGACATGGAGGCACACAGGTCTTATCCCAGCACTCTGGGAAACTGTGGCAGGAGGATCCAAAATTCAAGTCCAGCCCAGGGATTAGCGAGTTAGCAAGACCTTATCTCATAAATGAAAAACAAAAATAAAACTACAAGAAAGTGCCAGGGATGTAGTTCACTGACGACCTGGGTTCAATCTCTAGAACAAAACACATAAAGTGAGAGGAGACACTTACCACAGCCTGAGACGTGAGCTATCACGTGTCACAATTATACATGCACACAAGCATACACATTGGATTTATATGAAAGAATGAATATGCTTATATTGGTTTTTAAAAAGATGTTAATTTAGTTTCAAAAGTGCTACATGAACAAGAGCACAAAGACAGTAATATTAACTTAGCAATTTCATCATGTCCAACTGTTTCCTTGCATTTTGCTGAATAGAAGTTTCCAGTGTTCCAAAGCTAAGGATTATCCAAAAAGTTATACATCACAGAGGGTGTATAAGGCACCAACTGACCTCAGTTGCCTGACAAGTATATACGGCTTTCAAACAGCTACTTGTGAAAGTACATTTTGAAAAGAAAGAATTAAAATTTGAATTTGGATATATAAGTCAGATGTTCAACTGGATCATTCTATGACCTGGTACTTCTGCCTCTAGTTTGAATACACAAATTTTACTTTTTGTCTTCAGAATTTATTTTTACACATCCATCTTTTTTTTTTTTTTTTTTTTTTTTTGGTACCGGGGATCGAACTCACGACCTCACGCTTGCCAGGCAGGTGCTTAAGCCACTAAGCTAAATTCCCGGCTACACATCCATCTTTAATAAA
Organism: Dolichotis patagonum; assembly: GCA_004027295.1. Classification (NCBI taxonomy): domain Eukaryota; kingdom Metazoa; phylum Chordata; class Mammalia; order Rodentia; family Caviidae; genus Dolichotis; species Dolichotis patagonum. The sequence goes on from PVJX010031150.1 coordinate 7,592, forward strand.
TTTATTCAGTCAAAACTTCTCTATAAGAACCACTGTCCTTTTGTTCTTATGCAACCTGAATTTCCCTATTTGCATGTTTTTTGGGGGAGAAAAGGGCCATGAATAGAGCACACCCTCTCACACATACGACCTACATCTTCTATAAAGTTCTAAAATTTTAGTTAAGCCTCTTTTGGATTAATAATGAGTGTTAGTACAAAGAAGCAGATGAAAGTTTTCCAATATCTTTTACAGTCTTTTAAGAACTTTCATGTTTCCATTGCTAATGGTAAGGAAATGCTTTGAACATCTTTATGTGTGACATTGATCTCCTTATTCACTCCCATGTATTTGGAATATGTATAAAAACCACAAGAAGAAAAATAAATATTGATGTAAAGCTACAGATGTCAGTAACCTTCCCTCATGCTAATCCTTTAGATAAAGATCATGAATAAAATCACTAATGACATGTTACACCAGCAAAAATTGTACTTTGTGTAATAATCTGGATAAAGTAGGATTTGGTTTATTTTTTTTTTGCAAAATTCAATTTTGTGATCCTTCAACTGTTGAAATTAATCACCGCAATGTTGACTTATCCCTATCTCAATATCTGCAGTAAGTTTTTTTTTTCAAAACTAAAAAAAAAAACACATAGGTATTTTCACATGCTTCACATAAAAAAGACTAAAAAATAAGTTTTAGTGAAAATGCTAAGTGTAAGCACTGTTGTGTAAATGACACTATTTTCACCTCACTAAATTATAGAATAATACTTTCCAATCTATGCTTTTATCATATACTGTTAAATTGAGTGTTTCATTTGATATTTACTATGAAAATAGTTTAGTATCCCTAAATAGAGAGTGGTAAACATACAGTTATAGTGGTTAAGGATTTTCCCTAAAATCAGTAAAGCAGTGTGTAATGGGTCCAAACTGAAAAGTAATACTAGACCCATGTAAATAAATGAAAACATAGAGCGCTTTTCAATATGGCAATGACAGTGACATGCCACAGTGTGATCTCTGGTTTTTCAAAAAGAAAACTTGGTAAAAGAAGCATTGTCTATTCACAGAAAAAAAATATTCTACATTCTTCTCCTTACCTCTGTTTCAAAAATATGTTGTTAAAACTGCTTTGAATTTTATCTTTTCCTAATCATAAAATAACCAACAGCAAAACCTCACTAAAATAGTATCAAAAATGAAAAGAAGATAGTCCAGAGTAATATAATATGTGCATGACACTAAGGTCAGTGTTACTCCCAGAATAAAAATACCCAGTAGAAGGAAAATGAGAACAATGTATACAATGCAATCCATGTTCTGAGCTCCGTTCTGTATTTTCAAAACTGGCTGAGAGTCACAGTGAGAATTACTCTTCAGAGCGAAATGTATTATCTGTCCTTTCAGAACTCAACTCTGAGCACAAAAAGTAAATAATGTCCTTGTACTTTCCATGGAGCTTCTGTGACTCTCCCCCAAAGCTACTGGTAATGACTTCTTGTTGAAAGGAATAGAGGAAACATTTTTTTGTTCAGTTCCTCTGGACGTAGTTCTACATTAATCTTAGAGATGTATTCGTGCAACTGGCCAAGTTGGCAAGTGGACACACGGTGCCCTCCAACTCCGAGGCAAAGCAAAACCTGGATAGAGAACAACAGCCAAAATGCTTGTGCATCCTTCAGACTTTCTGGTGTCACAACTGGAGTCATATAATTGATTTCATTGCCACAGGTTGGGTTTGCTATACTCAAATTATACACATAAAAACATGGTCATGTATTTTAATATAATGTGTAAGCTGATAGTCTATGAATTTACATTTTTCATTGGCAATTTGTTTTCTTGAGCAAAGCTATTCTTTGTCTAGAGAAAGTTTTAATTTATTCAACTCAGATGCAGAATTTAGATTTATCTAAAGTTCCTGGTTAAAAATGCAGTTGTGAAAAATAAGATCCTTATTCTGCCCACTCCATTTGCTCTCTGTTTAAGTTTTGATTGATATCTATGAGACCTCGCATTTCATCTGCAAAATATAAATAACAATGACACATATTTAGTGGATCAATTAAAACATATAATTCATCCAAGCCACTTGAGCGTCAGATATGATATATACTCACAAAACATTAACTTTTATGTCAAGTTATTTTTACTATTGATAAATATCTCAAACACATCTCAGCAATTAAGATTTATAAGAGAATCTTACCTCCTCTCACAGATTTTTATGTTTCTGTTTGTTGTTTGTTGTGTTTTCTGTCTTCTTAATATACACATTTCAGATAAATAATTATCACTGAAGAGAAAATTGAAAAGAAAACATCATTAAAATAACAAATCAAAACTAGTTTACCATATAGGATTATTATTTAGGGTTAAAATAAATGTAGAACACTAAAAGCAATTTGTATATTTGTGGTGAGATAAATAATTCATAATTTTCAGCATAAAAGCAATATTTTGAAACATAATCAAGAGATACCTGTAACATCAACAGTAATCTCTTTCCTCTAAACATACTTTTCCTGTGAAATATTTGATTTTCAGTCAAGATAATGATTATTGCTCGCTTGGGTAGTTAATAAAAGATTCTCCCCATATAAACCATCACCACTGCCGAGTGAATCTTTAGAATGATTAGTGGATCTTTCGAGTCTTCCAAGACAGTTTGTCACCCATCCAGAGATAAGTGAGCCCAGATTGTAGAGTTACGGCTTTGTGGGGGTCACCTTTTTGATGCCTTCCTATGAAATACGGGTGAAGGTGGCTGTGGCACCAATTCTGCATTGCTGTCTTGTGTCCTATCATTAGAGAAAGACCATTTTTCAGGTGCAGACATGTGTCCAACGTGCTACTTGGTGGATAGGCATCACCGCTTAAAGTTATTACTATCAACTTAAATTGCTTTAAATTTCCTCAGTTGCACTTACTGTATCTCATATGCTCAACAGCTGACACTGGCGATTGTACTGTACTGGCTATTGTATTGTGTTAGTTGTATGTATTGTATTGTGCATTGTATTGTATTTGTTGTACTGTACAGCACAGAGCTAGAACATTTTCTGATAAAATTTCTATTGCTCAGCACTGGCCTGCACCTTAGAAGAACAAAGAGGCAATACAAACCCTAGGAAAACTGCTATATACCACCTCTGACACACCATGAGAGGTAGTCAACACTGAATTAAGCATTTCAGCTTACAGAAGAGTGACATATATTCTGCATATGGAATTTTGGGTTCCAAAGTGAAAATTTTGATTATTTTATTTATAATTTGCATCATGTAGATGATGAAACTCTTTCCCTCTACTAATGTATTCATATTGATATATACGGTACCACAGCTTCTCAAATTTCATTGACTGAATTTTATTGTATTTTTAAATTACATAAAATAGTACTGTTATACCAAAGCACTTGTTTGAAAATTCAAGGTTTCCTTGAAATGACCCTCGACTTTGTTCATAAGATTGTATTCAGTGTTTACTATTAATTTCTTGTCATTCTCCTTACAGATATTAAGAAAACCCATGAACTGTAATACTCTAAAGAACAGTACATTTGAAACATGCCAAGCAACTGTCCCTCCCAAAATTCTCATGATAAAAGACATTCTAAGGAAAGGCCCTATTAAATGTTCAGATGGTTTTTTGTTCGCCAAGGAGAGCCAGCTGTTTATACTTGGCCACATACTGCAACAGAATTATCTCATTTGCAAATCTTGGGATCTGGAGCTGCAGATAAATGTTAGCACTATAAAGCAGCAAATGTGGAATGAGCTGTATTCTTTGTATTTAGAGAAAGACTTTGTATTTCATATTTGTGCATATGGAGTTTTGAAAACTTATTCATAAACATGCCATCTGAGCAATATGGAATGCAAGGCATTTTTAATATGGCCAAAGCCACATTAAAATATTTCCTTGCATAATGTTACACAAACAAATATTTTTAACATCTCGCTTGCATAAAATATGAATATAAAATGTAGTTAGCAGTGAAAACAAAGGTATGTCTAGTTGTTTTCATGGAAAAATATGCATTTTCTGTCAATCAAGTGTCATTGTTAAGGTGGTATTATACTTTCTTAGAGGACAAAAAGACCCTTGATGTAGGTAAAAAATACATCAGATTTCTCTGGGAACTTCGCTTGTTTAACACACATTTTAGCCTTCATAAAAAGTCCAGCATGCGAAAAGAAAAAGTGTGTTTGTGGATTACTTTATGAATCTGAAAAGAAGGAAGTAAGAAATTCAAAGCATTTGTTAACAATAAATTTTTAAAATATGAAATTTGTTTTGAACCCAGATATATAGTTTTCTAATTGAAAGAAGAGAAATCATTTATATCATGAAAGTTATTTTTAACCTTTTCCTTAATGATAGACTTTTCCCTTCAGTTAAAAAGGACTCTTTCTGGTTCTGTTAATCAATTCATTTTTTTAATACTACACTCAGAATGATCTTTTTAAAAATTCAAACATGATCACATGAAATTTTTAATTAAAACACTCAGCGATTTCCATTGTTCCTAAAAAAAAAAAAAAATATCCAGACCTTTAACCTTGAGCATGGCGTACAGAAGAGCGCTGGGTTGATCTTACCAGCTTGTGTCCCTGCCATGCCGCTGCCATGGAATTGCGCAGAGGCCCTAAGACACAGAGGCCATGCATGAGTACTGAATGAATGGAAAAACCAGCATCACAGCTTCTCTTCTCAAATAAGAAGCATCTAGAGGAAAGCGGTGGACAGACTATACACAGCTCTCTGACCACCCTGGATAGAACAGGATTTCCTTTCCCTCATTCTCCATTTTCTCATAGCATAAATACTGGGCACATATTTATTTATAAGCATAAACTCCATTATAGTAATGACACATGCTTTGTCTATTGCTAAGGACTTGAACAGAATTTTGACACAGAGTACGTACATGACTTGTATCTGTTGAATTAAATGAATAACTATTCCTTAAGCACCCACTTGCCTCAAAAGTGAAATGACGAGAAAACATTTTCCAAGCCCACTTTGCCTTCATTTCCTCCTTTCCATCATGTTACACTCCCCATTTTCATTTGAGAGATATTTATTTTTCATTGCCAAGCTCCTTTTTTCTTTCCTTACTTAAAAATATTCATTCACATCTCTTACCTTTAGAATAAAATTTAAAATACTTAGCACGGGCACATGCTGTGACATCTGCTAACACTGTCAACACTAGCTCCTCCCTCTACCGCAACTCACCATGCAGTAGCCAGGCTGACAGCACCTGAGGGTGACCAGCTTCAGGGACATCATTCTGTCCCTCCCTCAATAATGTATTGTATAAACTGGAACTTCTGGATAGAGTACTCTTCCTCTGCATTACTTCTTTTCATCTGGTTCAACTCTAAATTTCCTTCAGGTTCGTACTTTAGAAATAAATTCTTCTAGGAAGGCTTCCCAAGCCTCAAGTGCTAGAGGAGAAACTTCTCCATTGTGTTCTTCTAGTTCTTTCTACATGCCATATTGGATAGTCTCTAGCCTCTTACAATTTTACTGTCAGCAGTGGTCACACACAATAGCTGTGCATAAAATATTGTTTGTAGAATGAGGAAATAGAGGTAAATGGCTCATAATTCTAAATCAGCTGAAAATCTCAGGAAGTTGCCTAGTTAGGGCTGGTTATTTTTTCCATATTGGAAAATTATAAAGACAAGTCACCACTTAGGGATGGAGTGTTTATAACTGTGGTTTGCTCACCTTTGTGTGCCAAGGTTAAGAGGAGTTTCACTTGGTTTTTAGACAAACTGACACTCCACAGAGATAAATTGGGCTCATGCCCTCCAAGTGGTTTAACAAGACCAAATTTTTTATCCCAAAATCACACACTCAACTTTCTGCACTATATTATTATGAACCCCCTTATACCTTTGTGTAACCTGCAACCATGGGAAAAAAACAGAAAAAAAAAACTACCATTGCAAGCAAGTAAACTAGAGAGAATGTAGAAAAACACTGAGGTTCTAATTTATTGATCAGATTTTCATTTTACAGATATTATCTTTGGAATAAACTTTTTAGATGTCACTATAAAATGCATCATACTACAAATAAAATTAAGATGCTAATGAGGACAAACATTGGAATGGATAATGCTGGAGTCTTAACATAGCAAAATCTGTTCTTTAGCAGAAACACACACACATACACAGACACACACACAAGGCAGAACTCTCTCTCCTCTTTCAAGGTTTTGGACAGCATAACACAACTGAGAAGCTCTGCTTCCATTCCCTGCCACAGCAGCAATGGGAAAACAAGTCTCTAAGCTGACAATTTATTATATTTAAGTGGAAGAATAAATAAGTCTCCATTGTAAGGTCTTCAAGGATCACTTCAACGCAGCCACAAAATTTACAATCAGGGAGGTGTATGAAATTAAAGGATTTATTATACTCAAAGGTACCAGGAGGCAGGCATAGCATGACTGGCAGTCCACACGAAGTCATTCAACAGCGTGAAGTTTGGTCACAGAAGGAAGGTCGAGAGCACAACAAGGACTGTGGACCAGTGCCTTTATTGATGGGCTATAGTTGACACAGCTTGTGCAGGCAGGAAGCATTCACACTAGGTAATCAGAAAGTATACTGGGTCAGCATGGAAAGGGAGAAAAGTTAAATGGTGAAATCATTATGAGGTTTATCAGTTGAGTACACAAACCAGTTGGTGTTAGATCCTCAGAAATGGGCTATGTAAATATCCAGAGCAAGCAAGAGTGATGCCAGCACGAGAGGAACCATCATGATGAAAAATAATACCTTTACATTTCATTACTACAATCTAAGAAGTGCCTTAGAAAACCATTGGAAAAACTAATTTATTGGGCAAAAGAACAGTTCGATATCAGCTGAACCAAAACTCAAATATCTATTCTAAGAGAGTTGTGGATAAGCTTCCATGTGGATACCATCTGGTACAATTCTCTACTACATTTTGTATTAGTTTTCAAAGAGTTTTTTGCTACACACAGGCTAAGTTCTTCATGAAAATAGGCCTCTGTGATTTATTGTGCAGATTTAGTTACAGAGGAAATGTGAAGCACCTAGTACATTATTAGCACACAGTTCATCAAAAAATTGATTACTGTGCTGATTAGATATTTTAGTTGGTTTCCCAATCAAGTTTATCATTTATTTTTAAAAACAATCCCTGATTTTTTTCACTTAACTTAGAGCTGTTTTGGAAAGTAAGAAAGCATAATAAAAAAAAAAAGATAGAAGTGGAAAAAATAATGGAAAACGCAAAATGCCCTTATTGGGTTCATGATGTTTCACTGACAAAATGGACTGAAAAAGCAAAGGTCTCCCTTAAGCAAGTTACTATAGACAAAGCAACTCTTTAAAGAACTAATTTGTCAAGAAGTAATCCAACTATATATATAAAGAGTTCTCATTTCTTGAAATATAACAGGTTCTGTGAGTTATCAAGGGAAGCAGCTCTATTTGGCATATATATATATATATATATATATATATATATATGTGTGTGTGTGTGTGTGTGTGTGTGTGTTAGCTACTTCAATGAGCCTCATTTTCTAGTAGTCTCACCCTTACATTGTCATTTTCCCTTGGCTGAAAGCTGATATGATTCATTTTTGACCAATTGAATGCTGTAGACATGATGATATAATGGTCAAAATGACCAGAATCTTAGTCAGAAGGTTTATAGCCACTTGGAACTCTTAATCTTGCAATGCTGACTTGGAAAACTGATGCTGAGCTATGAAGCCTATGTCACCCTGAGAGGCCACCATAGACACTCGTACTGAGAGCCTCTTCTGAGCTTTCAGCCAATAGCCAGGGCCAGCTGCCAGCTTCAAATTGAGCAGTCCCAGAAGTTCAACTCAGGTGAGCCTTAATGTGGCTTTCACTCTAGCCAGCATTTGACTGGGCTCCCATGAGCAACCTCAAGTGAGAATTGCCCAGCTGAGCCCTATCAATTCACAGAACAAAGTAAAACACGAAAGTATTGTTTAAGAACACTAGGTTGGGTGAGAAAGTCTTTTTATCCAACAACAGATAATAAGAGCATATACCTATCACAGCTATAGGCATAGAGTATGGGGTCTAAATATAAAAGTAGTTTTGTTATTTGAAGCATTCATTGAAAGGTAATTTTTAAATTACAGTCCAGCTGATGGCAATACTGGTAGAGACAAGTGATAAACTATTGCAATCATTCTGCTATTGATATATTTTAACTTCATAAAATTATAATTGGTATTATGCTTTCAGCATTTATACACACTTTTTTTTTTAATCAGTACCAGGGATCGAACTCATGACTACCTGCTTGCAAGGCAATTTATACACACTTGAGTTAAGTAATTCAATAGGGAGAATTTATAAAGGTCCTACTTTTTTTCTATTTTTTGTTTTTTATCACTATGTGTTTGCAGTACGAAATGACTACATACTTCTTAAAGAGTAGTCTCTGTTATATTAGTGACTGGCAAACTCATTTTAGAGATTATAGTGATGAATCTCCTCTCCCTTGCTACATATCTTTGTGATCTGTTGTTATTTTAGTGATCCAGTTGCCTACATATCATCTGTATACCATCTCACGTATGAATTTTGCACTAAATTTCAATGTTGCCTTCAATGTGAAGTTTAGATATCACAGTAACACTGCAATAATATTTATTGGAGAAAATATGAAAATAATTATGAAATAATTTTGAAAATAATTCTTAAATTTAGATAGAAAATACTTTAAAATTTGTATGAATCTGCACAGAACATGGCTTCTAAACTTTTCTTTGCATGTTTGAGTTGTTCAAGAAAGCATATTTATTTTGAAAACATGAAACATTAACTCCAGACATGTAAAAAGTGCCTGGTGCTTAGTTCTTAAGCTCCCTCCAGAAAGTAAGAAATTGTTGAGTCAATTGTGAAATCAAATTTACATTTTGTAAGTTATTTGAAAATTCTTTATGTGCACTAAAGTGGAAATGGATCCACATACACCATGATGACGCCACAACTTTTGGCAACCTCGGTAGTTAAACCTTCCATTTGGTGAATAATTAAAGCTATTTCAATAGAATTACACTCATGTCCTTCCAGCTCATGAAAAATATGGTTCCCAGGATTAGTTTATATTTAGAATAATACGCTAAATTCTGATTATGAGAATATTCTCATTTCCCTCCTCTTCTATATCTCTCCCTCCACTCCCTTTTCTTCATTTCCTCATTTTCAGAAGCAATTGTAGAAGTTGAAAATGATCAAAGATGTGGTGACTGCTTCTGCCCAAATTCCATCCAATTAAAATATAGGCTCCTATCCATTCAATCCAGCTATTCCCCTCCTGAGTATTTTCCCAGAAAAATTGAAAGGGTCTTATCACAGTGATATGTGTGCACCCATGTTCATAGCAGCACAGTTTGTGATAGCTAAATCTTGGAAACAACCAAAATGCCCATCAACTGCACAGTGGATGAAAAAAATGTGGTATTGTTATGCAACAGAATACTACTCAGCTATAAAAAAGGATGATCTTGAGGCCTCATAGGTAAGTGGAGGCAACTTGAGAATATCCTCATTAGTGAAATAAACAAGACTCACATTAGTATCACATTGTATCTCTAGTGTAAAAAAATAAGAACAGACAGAATAATGGTATTCAAAAAGTATAATAGATATAAAAGTATATAGATATAATAGATATTGTAAAGTGAAAGGGAAGGAAAATTCTCTGAAGGATATAATGGTATGTATAATGTGTAAAATAGATAACCATATTACTGAGTTTTTGTTTGATCATTGAACAGAAGAGTTTATACTGTCAATGTTTGAGTGTCTAGCCACTTTTCATGCTTTGACTCTAACTTTAATAACTATTGTTAAGTTAACAATAATATGTTAACAATATGTTATGTTAACAATATGTAATGTATCAACTAGCGATTTTATGATATTAATTCTACTTTTCTTCTTGGTTTTGCTATTTTTGTCTTCTTTAAATTTTCTTTTCTTTCTCTCTTAAAATAAAATTTAAAAAATGTGGGCTCCTAAACATATTACAATGTGTCCCACCCACCATTTCAATGGACTGCCACTGTGCGACCTCTGGCTCTGCCCCAAAGTAAAATGATTGCATGCTTTCTTTTATATGAGAAACTCAAATTAAAGAAAAACAAAAGAAATAATAAGAAGTAGGGAGATGGCGCTTTCTCAAATGAAAAGGAAATCAACAGATAGTGGGCAAGTGAGATGAAAAAGGATTTACGATACGTTATGTACATGTGTCAGCTCCTCACAAGGAATATACAACCTATGTACTGTAAATATGTACTAACAGGAAAGTAAAAATAAATAAAAACTTTTAAAGTAAACATTAAAGTAAATGTTTTCAGTCAAATTGGGATTTGGAGGCAGCGGAAACAACAGGACAACTGGACAACTAAAGACACTTGTGAAAGATAATCCCGGAACTGCTTCAGAAAGTGGGAAGGATGAGGGATAAGGATAACGGCACATTTTGTGGACAAAGCGAGGGAGAGTGTTTTGAGGGAGAATGAAGACAATTTATCTTTTATTGTGATAAATTTTTAAATATAACACTCACAATATGTTTCAATCACACGTATGTATTACCTACTAAAGGCCTAATCGTGGTCAGGAACAGAGAAGCCAAACAAAACCAAAGCGGTCAGATAAAGCAGAAAACCAGGAGAAGTCTGCTGATGTCCGCAGGCTCCCAAGAAAATGTGCGTCTCAGTTCACAAAGTTCGATCCGCTAAACTGTACCCTAACAACCTAAATTATTGAAAAGAACTGCAAAGTTTGCACATGAAAAGGTGCGCAAGGACCTCAAAAATGCTTTTGTTGCATTATTTAAAATAGTTACAAATGTCAGATTACTGCTAGTGGTTCTTCCTTTAAGAGTGGCATTTACAAGGTAATATTTATAAAAGTTCATGTACTTATTTCTGTGAAACCATAGGCAAATTTCACTTTTTAAAAAAGTATGTGTCCCCTTAGCAAAGATACTGCAACTGATACTAGTATAACAACTAATTTTGTAGTTCTTACATAACAGAATTGAATTATTAGAACTGAGATATCTTAAACACATATTTCAGATTTTATGAGTGATATGATTGCCCCATAAGGAAATTACTTTAATTAAACTTGCTTGACAAACTACTAAAAGTCACTGCAAATGTTCATGGGGCATCCCATTAAACATTCAAAAAAGTCATTTCTTTAAAGGATTTTAATTTTGTTTTCATATTGAAAAATGCTCAAGGCCCATATATTTCCTTATTTTATTATTCATGGATAAAATAACTTTAATGAGTCAAAGTACCATTGCTGTTTTGTATGGATTACATTGGAAACAAAATATTTTAGCAAATGTTCTAGAAAAGCATGTACTGTACTTAAAATTTTAGTTGTGAAAAATGATGAGGAATAAAAGTATCACATGATAAAATTTGCTTTTTTGGAGGGAATATGAGTGGCGAAATACTATTTAATAAACAAATGCATGCATTCAAATAGCTAGAAAATAGTGGTCTTGGATTAAAATGTTCATCATTGAAAATATTAAAATAAACACAAGTAGCATACAATTTTTTTATTTTAAAGAGAATAAAACAAAAGAGGGCAGAACAAAGCAGATCAGAACAGAACCATATAAGTGACACCACACTTTATAATAAGACAACCGGACATTAACAGTAGTTATCAAAATATATCTTTCTCTGCTAAAGTTGAGCAGTTTCAAATACAATAATATCAAACATAACACAATAGTAAAAAACCATTCAAGACAATGAAAGCATACAATTTGAACTAGCATTCTAGTACTTAATAAAACTGAATGCGTTCAGAAGTCATATTATGTAAAATGATGTTACAAATTTAGTGCTAATTTTTTTTATTTTAAGAAAATTGTAATTACTCTGACATAAAAAGTAACATATATTGCTCACTCTTTACCTATTTCCCCAACTTGCAAAACTATATCATTCAATATCATAACAAAATTATTGATATGGACAGTCAAGAGATTAAGCATTTCCACCAGCATGAATTCTCTCATGTTGACTTTTTCTAGTTAAACACAGTTCCTTCTCACCAAGCACCAGCCCAATTTCCCTGCCTTTTAAATTTCTAACCACCAGTTATTTATTCTTCTTTTCTTTATTCATAATTTTATCATCTCATCATATTTCATAAATATAGTAATTTTATATGCTACCTTTTATGATTGGCTTATTTCATAAATCAAATTCTCTGAGGATTTATTGAAGTGGTTGTATACATTAATTTTTCATTCCTGTTTCTTGCTGAGGAATATTCCAGATACACTTGGGCACAGTCTAATTATTCACCCATCTGAACTGTTATCAGTTTTTATTTATTAAGGATGAAACTATTATAAACACTCATGCAAAGGTTTCTGTGAGACAATAAGTTTTCATTTATCCTAGATAAATGCCCAAGAATGTAACTGTTGGATTATATGGAAGTTGCCTCATTATTTTTAAAACAAATTTCTTATCATTTTCCATGGTGGCTATTTCATTTTATCCCCCTTCCAACAATGCTCAGTAATCTAGTTTCCCCATCCCCTCACTAGTATTTGTTGCCATCATTGGTTTTTATTTCAATTATTCTGCTTTGTGTGTAAAGATATCCCACTACGGTTTAAAATTGTTCTTCACTAATGACAAAACATTTTGAAGATCTTTTCTTGGATTAATTTAAAATCTGTATGTGCTCTTCAGTAAAATGTCTATACCTTCATCCATTTTCCTATTGGCATATTTGGTTTTCAGCTATTATGTTTTGAGAGGGTTTTTTGTAAGTATTTTACCAACTTTAGCAGATACATATAAAATATACATATTTATGAGTTATCATGTGCTTTTACAATATATGTATACATTTTAAAATGTTTAAAACTAAGATAAAACGTATTTCTCTTCAAACAATTATAATTTATTCATGGAGAAAACATTCAAAATATTTTCTTTCAGATTTTAAAATATACATATATAGAGAGGGTTTTTTTTTTTTAAATGTATCCTTGATACCAATGTCTAGTAGTCCATTCTGACTGCTGTTAACAAAATGTCATAGAGTGGATGGCTTAGTACAAATAGTAATTTCCTGATACTCATTCTGGAGCCTGAGAGGTCCACAATCAGGTTATCAGTGCATTTTTGTGTCTGGTGATACTCCACCGTCTGACTCATGATATCATCTCACTGTGTCCTCCATGATGGGAGGAAGCTATCCAGCTCTCTGTGGTCCGTATAAGGTTATGAATCTAATTCATTAGGATGCCACCCTCAAGATCTAATCATCATCTAAAGACCACAGTTTTTCATATTATCTGTCCTAAGAATGAAGATTTCAATTTGTGGATTTTGGGAGGACTGGAACATTCAGAACCCAGAAGTTGGATTTGCATTCAGCTCACTGTGCTTTTGGATTTTTCTTGAATGTTCTCCTTGAAAGAATCCTTTTAAAATTTGCTGTTTAGTTTCCAAGTGTATGGAGATGTTCTGATTTCTAGTTGGATTTGATTGTGATGGAAGATAACTTTCTGAATGAATTTAATTCTGTTGCATTTATTGAAGTTTCTTTCACAATCTACCTTTGCTGTGTTTACCATACATTCTATGATTCCCACTGTTGTTGAGTGATGTGTTTAATAAACATTAATTAGATCCTGCTGAGTGATAGTGTTAGCTTTTCTACATACCTTTTGGCTTTTTGATATAGTCGATCTCTTTATTGTCAAGTGCCCAAAAAGAAAGCAGTGTGACACAGAAACTGTTCAGATTTAGTATTCATTCAAAGATTATTATTAGATTAAACATAAACT